>PITA01023870.1:0-27298 GCA_004023965.1 Spilogale gracilis
TGTGGGTCCATATGTGGGCTCTCCACTCTGTTACATTGGTCTGTTTCTCTGTTTTTGTGCCAGTACCATGGTGTCTTGGTAATCACAGCTTTTAATTTGTAATAAAGCCTGAAGTCAGGTAATGAGATGCCCCCAGGTTTGCTTTGCCTGATGTCTTAAACATGGCTAGGTGTACAGCACATTCATCAAGAAAATCTCTATGCTCATGGATTGGAAGAACAAATATTAAAATGTCTGTGCTACCCAGAGCAATCTACACATTCAGTGCAGTCTGTATCACAATACCATTGACATTTTTCACAGAGCTGGAAAAAATAATCCTAAAATTTGTACTGAACTGGAAAAGACCCCAAATAGTCAGAAGAATGTTGAAAAAGAAAACCAAAGCTGGTGGCATCAAAATTCTGGATTTCAAGCTATATTACAAAGCTATAATCATCAAGAGAGTATTGTTCTGGCACAAAAACAGACATATAGATGAATATGATGAACAGACTAGAGAGCCCAGAATTGGACCCTCAACTCTATGATCAAATGATCTTTGACTGGAAAGACTATCCAATGGAAAAAAAGTCTCTTCATAAAATGATGCTGGGTAAACTGGACAGCTGCATGTAGATGAATGAAACTGGATCATTTTCTTCACCATACTCAAAGATAAACTCAAAATGGATAAAATACCTAAATGGGAAATTTCTAAATAGGAATCCTTCAAAATTCTAGAGGAAAACAGAAGCAGCAACTTCTGGGACCTCTGCCACAGAAGCTTCTTGCCAGATAGATCTCCAAAGGCAAGGGAAACAAAAGCAAAAATGAAGTTTTGGGACTTCATCAAGATAAAAAGCTTTTGACAGCAAGGAAACACTCAGAAAAATAAAAAGGCAACCTATGGAATGGGAGAAGATATTTTCAAATGACATATCTGATAAAGGGCTAGTATCCAAAATCTATAAAGAAATCATCAAACTCAACATCCAAAAAACCAAATAATCCAGTCAAGAAATGGGCAGAAGACATACAAATAACCAACAGACACATGAAAAAAATGCTCATTATCACTTGATATCAGGGAAATACAAATCAAAACCACAATGAGATACCACCTCACATGAGTCAGAATGGCTAAAATTAAGACAAGAAACAACAAATGTTAATGAGGATGTGGTGAAAGGGGAACCTTCTTACAATGCTGGTGGGAATGCAAACTGGTACAGCCACTGGGGAAAACGCTATGGAGGTTCCTCAAGAAGTTAAAAATAAAGCTACCCTGTGACCCCACAATTGCATTAGGTATTTACCCAGACAATACAGATGTTGTGATCCAAAGGGGCCTACACCCCAGTGTTTATAGAAGTAGTGTACACAATAGCCAAACTGTGGAAAGAGCCAAGATGTCCGTCAACAGATGAATGGATAAAGAAGATGTGGTGTATATATAGAATAGAATATTACTCAGCCATCAAAAAGATGAAATCTTATCATTTACAGTGATATGGATGGAACTGGAGAGTTATATTCTGAGAAAAATAAGTCAATCAGAGAAAGATAATTATGGTTTCATTCATATGTGGAAAACAAGAAACAGCAGAGAAGATCATAAGAGAACAGAGGGAAAACCAAATGGGAAGAAATCATTGAGGGAGACAATCCCAGAGAGACTCTTAAGGTTGATTAAGCTTTATTATTTAAAGGCTTTATTTTTTATTATTATTTATTATAGACATCATGGATCTAGAAGCTGTAAAATGGTGTATGCATATGCATAAAGAGGCCAAAATTGGCCTAAAGGAATGAAATGGGCAGTTTATTAGTGAGTTTCTACCGATAAACTCTTTATCATCCTACTGTAAAATCTTGGAGTTGGAAAGGAAACCTGTGGAATGTTTAAATAATAGTTCTATATTAGTACTGAAATCAATAGATTAATCACTCTCCACGGAAGCATTCAACCTTACAATGTTTAGGTACAACTAAGTATCTTTCAATAAAATAAATCAAGCTACCTTCTGTATATTTCCATTTCTGATTTCCATTTTGAAAAGGTATAATTCTTAATTTCCTAAAATTTCTTATGTAATCTTATTGACTCCTATGGTTTCAGTTTCTGGCCACTGAAGACTCCATATACATTTCCAAAGAATTCCAAACTCAAGTTTCAGATTCTAAACTTGTATGGAGAAGGCTAGCCTAACTTAGCATGTTTAAGTGGAACTCAGTTTTTCATTTCTTTAGAATGAAACAAACCAGCAAAATGATCAGTGCTTCTCCCTGAGTTTTTCTTTTGATATCGCTTCTTCATTCTCCCTAGCTCCTCAATTCCTCCATTTCTTTCCATTGATTACTAAATTTTAGCAACTTTTAGGTGTCAGGCCCTGGGTTAGTCATGATGTGGAAATACAGGGTGAACAAGATAGACTTAGTTCCTATTCTGTGAGTTTTCATTTTAGCTTCAGAGGCAGGACAAAAATAAAAGTAAAAGTAAAAAAAAAAAAAACCCAATATATAAAATATTTATGAATTATAGCTAATGCTATACATTCATTGGTTCATTCAAAATACTTAAAGAAGTGCTTTCTCTAAGCCAGGCACTATTCTAGGCTGTGTAGATACAGCAGTGAAAACACAGTCAAAAATCTTTTTCCTAATGGAGATTACATTGTAGTGGGAAGAAATGGGCAAGAATTGAAAAGTAGTAAATGGTCAGGTTCTCCAGCATATTGAATGCATGAGGAATCCTTTCCTATAGTGAACACAAAGCTGAGACCTAGATGATAAGAAGGGCTATTCATGCAAAGAATGGAATGTTCCAATTAAGGGAACAGTGTGTAAAGATCCTGAAGCAGCGCCTGCTTTGCTCACTGCAGCATCCCTGGCACCTAGTTGATAACCAGTAAATAAATAAATAAATAGATAAATAGATAAATAAATAAATATGGCATATGAGGAAAAGAGTGGCAGAAGATGAGGAGGAGAAGACATATACTCAAGGCATTGAACAATTTAAAGAAAGATTAATTCTAAGTGAAAGAATAAGCATTTCAATAGTCTTAACTATAGAATAACATTATAGATTTATGTTTTTAGATGGTCATTTTCTGCATCATTACAACCTACCACCACCCATGCAATAACTATACTTCATGTCATTCTCTAAACTTTACATGACCTATCAGCATTCCATGCTTAGACTATTCTCTCTTACCTGAAAGAGTCTTATATGCTCTCCAATCTTCTCTTATATTAAGACCCAGTTCCATTATTAACTATTCTATGAAACTTTCCCTGACTCTCCTAACAGATTCTGTTGTTCCTACTCCAGCAGGTTCCTGATAGATCTGATATTGCATTCCATTTGCTCCATATTATATGTTTACATTTGTCTTTAGTGAATTGACCACAAATTTTCCAAGTACAGATTCCAAGTCTTACTAATGTATATATCCTCTGCTTCTTTCACTGTGCTTGGAACATAGTAGTTATTTAGAAAATGTTCACTGAATAAAGAAAACCTTGAAACATTTTATCCCCTAATATAAGATTTATTTATTATTACTTTTTAACAGTAACTATGATTTCCAGGAGACTCTCTGGTGGGTTTACAAAAACTAATGACTCTCACTGTTGGAAGCAGAATAACTTGAATAAGTTAATTTGGCTACAAAAAGAAAAAAAGAGTTTAGATTCCAACTACTGATTTCAATTCAGATTACTTTTGTAAAAAATACCAAATCAGTTCTGCAGTTCTACTGTGAATGAGGAGGTAATCAGTAAAGGTCAAGGACTAAGGTGGTACATTTCTGCTCTATTTATTTTAAAATAAAAAGCAAGAAAAAAGGTGATACTATAAAATAAAATTCTATGTCAAACAGAGTTTTAAGGATTAAGTTCCTGTGAGTTTCTTTTTGTACCCATAATATCTACATATAAATTTGGTCCCCATCTCTTAATCTAAGTCTATATAAAGGAATATGCTATGTCTTGCATTTTGTTCAATGTCATTGAAAAGTAGCAGGAACTTAACAGTTAGATACATCAATTATTAGATGGTTGAATGAAAGAGTGAATCTATCTTCTTCAAATAAATTAGTAGCAAACACTATTTTTCTCTTCACCCATTAGCTATGTTTTCTTTCAGTAACTTTGACATTTGCATAATGACATTCTTAATGGTCTGATCTCATAATTTCTTATCCTTCCAAGCTCATCTATGTTCCCAGCCAACTTTGGCAGTTACCCACTGGCAAAAGTGTTCTATGTGTCATTCAAAACTGTTTCATCTCCAGTATCACTAACTTTGTAAAATGATAAACTCTCAACACACCTGGTGTCCTTTATCATATCTTTTTATAATGACATCTTTATTTTCACCAATAACCTACCTTCTTCACTTTGACATTCAGATTGTCTCTACTTTAGACCATGCCCTAGTTGTCATTTATTTGCACTATTATAATTGTGCAATATCCTGGACATACACAGCTTCACCATTACTACAACTCAATAGTTCACTTTTCCTACTATTGATTTATTTCACAGTGCTTCTTAATTCCCACTCTTCTGGTCCTAGGCACAGAAAATAAATTCTAGAGCCCCAAATGTCTCATTCAATTTTCTTTTTTTAAAATTATTAACTTATAATGTATTATTTGCTTTATTTGCTTCAGGGGTACAAGTCTGTGAATCATCAGTCTTACACAATTCAAAGCACTCACCATAGCACATACCCTCCCCGATGTCCATATCCCACTCACCCTATCCTCCTCCCTCCACCCCCAGCAACCCTCAATTTGTTTCCTGAGATTAAAAAGTCTCTTATAGTTTGTTTTCCTCCCCAGTCCCATCAAGTTGCATTTTTCCCTCCCTACCTTCCACAACACCCCACTCTGCCTCTCAAATTCCTCATATCACAGAGATCATATGATAATTATCTTTTTCTGATTGACTTTTTTGCTCCGTGTAATAACCTCCAGTTCCAACGACGTTGTTGCAAATGGCAGGATTCTGTTCTTTTTGATGGCTGCTTAGTATTTCATTGTGTCTATATACCACATCTTCTTTATACATTCATCTGTTGATTGACGTCTAGGCTCTTTCCATAGTTTGATTATTGTGGACATTGTTGCTATAAACATTCAGGTGCACATACCCCTGCGGATCACTACATTTGTATCTTTAGGGTAAATACCTAGTAGTGTAATTGCTGGGTTGTAGGGTAGCTCTATTTCCAACTTTTTGAGAAATCTCCATACCGTTTCCCAGACTGGCTGCACCAGCTTGCTTTCCCACCAACAATGTAGGAGGGTTCCCTTTTCCCAACCTCCTAGCCAACATCTGTTGTTTCCTGAATTGTTAATTTTAGCCATTCTGACTGGTGAAAGGTGGTGTCTCACTGTGGTTTTGATTTGTATTTCTCTGATGATGAGGGGTATTGAGCACTTTTTCATGTGTCTGTTGGCCAGTTGGATGTCTTCTTTGGAGAAATGTCTGTTCATGTCTTCTATCCATTTCTTGATTGGATTATTTGTTCTTTGGGTGTTGAGTTTGAGGAATTCTGTATACATTTTGGATACTAGCCCTTTATCTGATATGTCATTTGCAAATATCTTCTCCCATTCTGTCGGTTGTCTTTGGGTTTTGTTGACTATTTCTTTTGCTGTGCAAAAGCTTTTCATCTTGATGAAGTTCCAATAGTTCATCTTTGTACTTGCTTCCCTTTCCTTTGGCATGTTTCTAGGCAGAAGTTGCTGAAACTGAGGTCAAAGAGGTTGCTGCCTGTGTTCTCAAGGATTTTGAAGGATTCCTGTTTCACACTGAGGTCTTTCATCCATTTTGAGTCTATTTTTGTGTGTGGTGTAAGGAAATGGTCCAGTTTTTCCAACACCATTTGTTGAAAAGACTGTCTTTTTTCCATTGGACATTCTTTCCTGTTTTATTGAAGATGAGTTGACCATAGAGTTGGGGGTCCATTTGTGGGCTCTCTATTCTGTTCCATTGATCTATATATATGTCTGTTTTTGTGCCAGTACCATACTGTCTTGATGATGACAGCTTTGTAATAAAGCTTGAGGTCTGGAATTGTGATGCTGCCATCTTGGTTTTCTATGTCAACATTCCTCTGGCTATTTGGGGTCTTTTCTAGTTCCATATAAATTTTAGGATTATTTGTTCCATTTCTTTGAAAAACATTGATGGTATTTTGATAAGGATTGCATTAAATGTGTAGATTGCTCTAGGTAGCATAGACATTTTCACAATATTTGTTCTTCCAATCCATGAGCATGGAATATTTTTCCATTTCTTTGTGTCTTCCTCAGTTTATTTCATGAGTAATTTATAGTTTTCTGAGTACAGCTTCTTTGTCTCTTTGGTAAGGTTATTCTGAGGTATCTTATAGTTTTGGGTGCAATTGTGAATGGGATCTACTCCTTAATTTCTCTTTCTTCTGTCTTGCTGTTGGTATATAAGAATGCAACTGGTTTCAGTGCATTGATTTTGTATCCTGGCACATTACTAAATTCTTGTATGAGTTTTAGCAGTTTTGGAGTAGAGTTTTTTGGGTTTTCCACATAAAGTATCACATAATCTGCAAAGAGTGAGAGTCTGACTTCTTCTTTGCCAATTCAGATGCCTTTTATTTCTTTTGTCTGATTGCTGAGGCAAGGACTTCTAGTACTATGTTGAATAATAGTGGTGATATTGGACAACCTTGCCATTTCCCGACCTTAGGGAAAAGCCCTCAGTTTTTCACCATTGAGAATGATATTTGCTGTGGGTTTTTCATAGATGGCTTTTAGGATATTGAGGTATGTACCCTCTATCCCTACACTGTGAAGAGTTTTGATTAAGAAAGGATGCTGTACTTTGCCAAATGCTTTTTCTGTATCTATTGAGAGGATCATATGGTTCTTGTTCTTTCTTTTATTAATGTACTGTATCACATCAATTGATTTGCAAATGTTGAGCAACCTTGCAGCCAGGAATAAATCCCACTTGGTCATGGTGAATAATCCTTAATGTACTGTTGGATTCTATTGGCTAGTCTTTTGGTGAGAATTTTTGCATCCATATTCATCAAGCATACTGGTCTGTAATTCTCCTTTTTGATGGGGTCTTGGTCTGATTTTGGGATCAAGGTAATGCTGACCTCTTAAAATGAGTCTGGAAGTTTCCCTTCCATTTCTATTTATTGGAACAGTTTCAGGAGAAATAGTATTAATTTTTCTTTAAATGTTTGAGAATTTCCCTAGGAAACCATTTGGCCCTGGGTTCCTGTTTGTTGGGAGATTTTTGTTGACTGCTTCTATCTCTTTACTGGTTATAGGTATGTTCATATTTTTTATATCTTCCTGGTTCAGTTTTGGCAGTTTTTATGTCTCTAGGAATGCATCCATTTCTTCCAGATTGTCAAAGTTGCTGGTGTATAGCTGCTGATAATATGTTCTTATAATTGTTTGTATTTCTTTGATGTTGGTTGTGATCGCTCCTCTTTCATTGATGATTTTATTAATTTGTGTCCTTTCTCTCTTTTTTTTTTTTTGCTACATCTGGCCAACGGTTTATCAATCACATTCTTTCAAAGCACTAGTTCCTAATGTCATTGATTTGTTCTCCTGTTCTTTTGGTATCTATTTCATTGATGTCTGCTCTGTTCTTTATTATTTCTCTTCTCCTGCTCAGTTAGGCTTTCTTTGCTGTTCTTTCTCCAACTCCCTTAGGTGTAGGGTTATGTTGTGTACTTGAGATCTTTCTCGTTTCTTGAGAAAGGCTTGTATTGCTATATACTTTCCTCTCAGGACCGCCTTTGCTGTATCCCAAAGATTTTGAATGGTTGTGTTTTCTTTTTTATTTGTTCCCATGAATTTTTTAAATTCTTCTTTAATTTTCTGGTTGACCCATTCATTCTTTGATAGGATGCTCTTTGACCTCTATGTGGTTGAGTTCTTTCTAACTTTCCTTTTGTGGTTGAGTTCTAGTTTCAAATCACTGTGGTCTGAAAATATGCACAGGATGATCTCAATCTTTTGGTACCAGTTGAGACCTGGTTTGTGACCCAAGATTTGATCTGTTCTGGAAAATGTTCCATTCAACTTTATTTCTTTATCTTATCTTGAGAGTAATCCCATGATTTCCAACTTTGAATATCTTAAACTCCATTGATTGAGTCATACACATCGCTGAAGTATAATTATCTATACTGATACAAATTTGGAGTAAAAGCCTATTCTCTTTTAGTTCAAGAAAGTACCATTGCACATTTCACTTGCCACAGCTACTCTTGCTGGGATGAATTAAGCTAAGGGGTCTTTGGAAGCAAGAAAATTTTAGGAAGTTGATGAGGGGCTTTCTGAAGGTCCAGGTGACATAATCAAGAACTATCTATTGTTATCATCCCTGAGGGACAGGTAGTTTAAGCTTGGGACTCTTGGTTCCAAATCAGGAAATCTAGACCCAGTATCAATAGCAATCAGGAATGATAACTTCACTAGTATATATCCATGTGGCAGCTACTCACCAGCGAACGCAACTCTCAGGCAGTTAAATTGCTTCATTTGTTGTGATTTTCAGTTTGACTGATGTACACACAAGATTTGCCGTTAGATTTCAATCAATTCTCTTTTTGAACTGGCTAGAAAGAAAGGACTGACCTGTCTATGCTTTATGCTTTTATGTTTTGTTGCCTTTGAAGACCACCTAGGTAAAAGCTCAGTCGTAATAGGAAACAGGTATGTTCTTTGTCTTTTTATTCTTTATATGAAAGTATTCTAGATTCATTCTGATTTACTGAGTGTAAATAGAGATGAGTTCAACATTCAAGATGACATTTTATTTATTGGACTTAATGTAATATTTATAGTTCAAATTATACTCTTTATGGAGAAATTCAATTGGGAAAGACAATAGTTGGTATTTTTCTTATCAGGTTTGCAAAGATTCTATTTTAAATTAGAGTAAAATATTTATGTATTAAATGTCTTTAGCATCTAACATATGAAAAGAGTCCATATGGACACATCCAAACAGCTTTCTTTTGATGGAGAGAGTCACTTAGGCAATTTTCAAAGTTGTTATACTATAAGCTCTCTCTGTATGATCACTGACAAAGAAACAATCCAAATAATAGTGTGGTTAAAAACAAATAACATTTAATACTGATACATCATGAGAATGTGAGCTTGAATTTAAACTTTTAGCTACCAAAACCAAAAGCACAACAGAGAATATTGAAATAAATGACTATAAGCATTGTTTTCAAATGTAAAGAAAAACATTTTTATGGATTAATATAGGGAACAAGGTATGGTTTAACTTACCATCCTATCTGCAGAGTATCAACCTTAAAACTAGGGAAAACACACAAAATAATGTCAACTCTCTTTTTACTATTATAAATACTATGACTATCAACACTTCCTTCCTCCCACCCCAAGAGTTGGAAAAAGTGTGCTAAACCAGAATGGGCCTAATAAATGTTTTAACTAAGGGAAATATATTCCTATAGTCAAATTCCTTTTACATTTAGGTATCAGTCAGTAGCTAGAAAAACTCATTTTTTTCTTTTTAGAATTTAGCTGTTTTACTTTTCCACATGTTTTATATTTGTTAAAGAATGTGGTCTTTCTGAAAGACATTTTAACTTACAGCCTTTCTGTTGTATGGGTAAATGAAAGCAAATGATGCTGTTGAAAAGCATAAAGACAGAAACAATGTTGCCAAGTTTGCAAACAAGTATAAGCCCGTAGTACATATAAGTAATCTGGGTTAAATATCAAGGTTGTCAGAAACACTGTTTTATATTTCTGCCCTTCTCATTCATAGTTTGATATAAATCACTCCTCCTATGATTAAGAAACTTTATTGAGCAAGTTTTTTCCTGACTTAAATTGCTTCCTCAATCTGAATGGGTCTATGTTTCACCTTACCCCTAGTAGTTCAGATATGGACAATCTGATTCAGCAAGGGCCCGTGGTGTTATGTCCTCTGTAAACCAGATAAAATGTGAGACAAGTACAGACTGGATCTTTGGGGTCATTAGGCACAGGGTTGACCAGACTGGCTGATTGAGAAGTTTGTCTTGTTAAGTCAGCGCACTTTATACAGCAATCCAGATTTCCCTCCTGTTTGTGGCAACATACAAAACTCTTTGTATATTGCTTCAACATTGCATTAGCTCAAGGCATATCTGAGGCTGATAGATAGGGAAGCAGTTTTGGCCAATATGTGATGGGGACTCTCATTTTAGGTAAAATTCTTTGAGTCTGATAAAACTTTTGCTTGAATAATATGAGTATGTTTCAAGATAGAACAGAGAATAATAACTAAAGCCTTGTGCTCTGGAGCAGGCTTCCACAGCTAAGAGTTGTGTGACCTCAAGCAATGTCTTCATGTCTATATACCTCAACTTCGTCATCTGTAAAGTGGGAATAATAGTTGCACCTACTATCTATTGTAGAAATTAAATGAATTAATACATGGAAAGGCCCTCTGACCATTATTAAGCATATGATGAATGTTTGCAACTGTCACAGCTGTTACTCAGCTGGGACACACTGGAACCTGTATATTTTTTTGTTTTTAAGATTTTATTTATTTATTTGACAGAGACACAGCAAGGGAGGGAACACAAGCTTGGGGATTGGGAGAGGGAGAAGCAGGCTTCCCACCGAGTAGGGAGCCCAATGTGGGGCTCAATCCCAGGACCCTGGGATCATGATCTGAGCTGAAGATAGTCGCTTAACGACTGAGCCACCCAGGCGCTCCTGTATACTTATTATTTATGGCATACCCGTACTTATGTACAGTAAGTAGTGCCCCACTGTCAGACATCTCATATCTCTGAGAAGCAATTAAAATCAGTGCCTATTAAGCAGCTATCAAATCCATCCAAATGCCAGCTGGAGATACTGATCTCAGAATAATAGGAAGATAAATCAAGATTGAATTACCTAAGACAATTGTGATAATAGTGTAGCTAAAAGACACTTAGAGGAGTTGGAAATTGAGGCTTAAATGGGGAAGAAAAGTCTGTGAATGGTTATCTCCAGAACTGAAACATCCGAAGAATGGGAGCTGGGAGAGCATTTTATCAGAGTCTCATTATTTGAGACCCAGTGTGGAAGTAGATGAATTTGTTTTCTCATTGGACAGAATGGTTGAGGAAAATAGATTGAACTTTGTCCAAGGAAAGCAACATGCAGAAACTAGAAAAAGAAATTAGATTTCTTAGGGATTCCAGAAAAGAGACAAACTTGGGGCTGAAAGAAAGAAGCTCAGGTAAACACACAGGAAAAGTGAATTCTGATTCCAGTTCTGCCACTAAACTGCTTGTGATTAGGTGATTAGGACAAGTAACAGTCTCTCTGACCATTGACTTTACTACTAAAATAATTATGTTGAAATATCAAGCATTGCAGATTGATGGCCTGGGAATAAATTTAAAGAACTGAAGTGAGATTGTTTTGTGTGTATGCATGATGTCTAATATATTTGAAATAAATAAAAGCCTTAAAGGGGCATTTTCATGTTTCCTGATTCTATCATGGTTCCCCTACATCACCCTTCCTGCCCTTTGTCCCCTTACTCATGCACCTGCTTGCCCCTGACAGCATTTGGATTTAAGACCCTGTACATTCTTTCTAGTGTCTTTTTTTTTAAGCTCTAAAATCCCATTAGTCTTTATGCGTAATGATACAATGAACAATAATACTGGCTATTACTGGGATCTTTATGTGCCTGAGTATATAATCCTCAGTATATGAAAAATCTTGTTTTGACTTGAGCAAATTAAATATGTACATCAGTAGTGGTGGCTAACTTCGTGATTCCTACTTAACAATTTTCAATCACTTTCTTCACTCAAATGAGTGTAAACTTTTAAGTAAACAATCAAATGTATTAAAAAGTCCAAAGACTTTAAAAATCAGATATAGAATTGATTTGGAATGATTTGTCCTTCTATAATAATTGGATTATTTTAACAAATCTGTGAATATGTTGTCCTAAAATGATCCATTGAGCATTAGCTTTTACAAAAATGGTACCAAAAGTTCTGCTGTGTTTATTTATGTGAAGACTGTTTTTCACAGTCTGACCAATATTGCACTTCATACCTGCACATGAAAATTTTCTCACATCTCCATTTCCTCATCTTTCTCTAGTGAGGTATGGATCAAGGGGAATATCCTTTCATCCATTTATTCCCTGAGAGCCTGTAGTGTGCTGAACAGTGACATGTGCTGGGGGATATGGTGAGCCAGACATTGAGTTGGGGGTAAGGAGAGGGTGTATGAACCATGTATTCAAAGATATGCAGGAGGTAACCTGATAGACAGGGGATGAGAGAGCCTTCCAGGAGAGCAGAGAGACTGGAGCAAATGCATCGAGGTGAGAGACAACACCATACATAAAGGACTAAATGTTAATGGTGTTGATGAGTCATAAAGCAAAAAGAAGAGACTGGAGAGTTGGGCAAAAGCTTGGCTACAAGAACCCTGTTAATGGGCTTGATCCCCTGTAGGGATTCATTGAGGAGCTGAAGTCAGGAGAGTTACATGTTCATTTACGCAGCAGGCAGCTATGTACAGTTTTGAGAAGAGAACCATTAGACTTCAAGGCAAGAGGCCACGCAAGAGATGGTGATGTTCTCAATGAGGCTGTTCTTACTCCATAGAGAATAAATTGTTTTCTAGAATATAAGAATTTTAGGATACCGGAAGAATCCTGCAGAAGGCATCACCAATAGCAACAATGGTAACATTAGTACCTGCCAGAATTTATAGAGCACTTACTATGTGTCAGGCACTCTGCCAAGACTCTACAGGCTCCTGGGAAATCCTTACTGGAACTTTGTGAGTTAGATACTCTTATTATCATCATGGGTGGGTTGAGACTCAAAGCCAGCTCTTTTTTAGAGCTGTGGCCCTAACTATGCTGATATACAGTTAAGCTTATTGAATTTGTAAGTCTTCACAAAATAATAAATCAACAGTTTTCCGAATAAAACCGAAGAAATTTCTCATTATCTCAGTCATCAAAGTAAATGGGTTTTGTGACTTTTGCTCTTGCGTCAAAAGGCATTTCACTTCCAAGTTTGCAGTCATTTTGATGGGTACCTGGCTCCAGAGAAGGAAGTTACTCACCCCCAAATAGACGTAAGCCGCAAAGCAGGCCCTATGGAACCTATGAGGTAGTAAACACATACACACAACAAACAGAAAACAAACAAGACTTGAAAAGTAGTGGAATGTATCTTCAGCATTTCTTATCTTCACTCTATTTCTTGTTGACTCTTATCCTTATCCAAGATAGGTTATCTGTGATCTAGTGCTGTTCTTGTAATAAAAGTTATCTGAGAAACTGATTTGAATGTTACCTTTGTTAGTGACTCAGTGGGATATTTCTCCTGAAAGATATTTTTGTATGAAGAGTGGGCCATAGAGAGAGAGAGAGTGAGAAGGGAAAAGAGGGGATAAAGAGAAGCTTTTGGAAATGGTAGCTTCCTAAAAGGGTAACTCTAATTTTTAAAGAGACCTCCAGTATGATGAATTTAAATGTTCAAGTCACATAATAAATTATCCTTTCAAGACTCTGTCCTTCAAAGCAGACTTCTGATTATAATTTAACTTCCACTGTGTTTGGACTTCCTGAAGAGAAGGTCCTGAGGAAAAGATGAAGTACCTCGATATATGGGCAGTATAGTTCTCCATTTTAGTCCTTTAAAAAAGCATCTAGTCTTATTTATTAATTACATACTTATAGCTTTGGTTAATGTGCATCAATTCCACAAATGGTTCCAGAATGCTCCCAAATAAAATTCTTAAGTTCAAGACACTGAGGATGGGTTTGGAGTCATGGTAAATCCGTCTAGGAAAATGTTCCCCTTTAATGCCGTTTGGCAGTAATCCAGGTTGTTTTCCTGTGTTATACCCTTACCTTTGAAAGTCTTACAAGACCTGTTAAGAAAGTCAGATTGTAAGCATCCCAAGACTTGGAAGGTAGCTCGAGTTTTGAGAAAGCAGGCTTTCCCATTACCTCCAGAACATACTATGTATGAGAATGAAGCCAGATTTGGAAATCTACTAATCACACTTCCGACATTGATGACTTTTTACATTATCCCAAGGGAAAATATCAGTTCTGACAACTGACAATTTCTTATGATTGCATCAAAGAGTTTATTTTAAAGCATCCTCGAGTTCTTATTGCATTCCACATGGCTAACTCTTGGCAAAGTGAGGAGTACTAATAGTGATGCTAAAACCTTGTAATTTTTCAGGTCGTTCCCTGTCTGAGCCAATAAATCCCATTTTCTTTTCTCAAAAGTTATTAGGCCTCCTTGGTAGTGTACCAAGTTGGGCAGATGTTTTGAAGATGTTCTGATCAATCCAAATTAGGAAATAGGTGTTTGAAGTTCACTATGTAAACATCATGCTACTGAAGCCTGGCTGTGTGGTTTGGGTGGAACACAGTAAAAGAAACACAAAGCGTTTTGTTGCCTCTATATGACCCAGCATTTAAGAGGAGAAAAAAGTGACAAGTTTGGCTTACCTCAGGTATATTTTGATCTCCTGGCAAATCCTACAATACTTAGGTATGTTTGATGCTGATAGTAACAGATAAAACAATTTCTTCCACAGAAAGTTTTATTTTCTGTTTTGTGATGGCATAAATTATTATTTTTTGTCTCCGATGTGGAAATAGCATACCTTTTAATTTTCTGAGGCTTGTCATAAATATTGCACTTACGAAAAGCAAAAATGAGTCTATAGTGTGTTGTCACAGAAATTGCTCATCAGTTTAGTTAATCACCATTTATGGATAAGTGCTTTTCAGAAATAAAGACTTTTTTTAAACAAGTAAAAATTGGTTTCAAATGTAGAAAATACAAATTTTCCTTTGAAGGCTTGTCTTGCTTAAATATTGACTATGTAAGTACAGCATAAACTCTTCATAACTTTACCATTCACAATTTGATAGAATTTGATGATTTTAAGGTTTGAGCTTATTATTCCCATTTTATTGATGAGGATTCAAACTGAAAGCTGCAATGGTAATAAAGTCAGAGCTATGTGTAAAAGTCAGGTCCAGTGTTATTTCCATCAAATTTTCTTGAATTTGTGTTCATTTTAATGATAACCATGACATAACAAGCCTTCAGGGTAAGCAATTGTTATTTTTCTGGGAATTCATTTGATTTCCATCAATTCAGAATCTGAAAATAATTCTGTATTTAAACTTACAAGGATAATGTTTATAGGACTGAAAGAATACAGGAGTAGTAACCTATAATTCTATAAAACTCCAAATGAAAACAAGAAAGAACAAACCTTACTCAGTAAAATAGGAACAAAATAAGAGAATCATGATAGTTGTGCTAACAATCCCTTTAAAACTCTGAAGTACTATACTAGTACCATGTAACTTCTCTCTGGGTAGCTTATTGTTTCTCCCAATTACTTGTGAAAGAAACAAGGCTCATTGTATTTTCACTTTGCAGATAAGGAAAATTAAGCTTAGACACTTACATACTTAATGTCTGACAGCAAGTGTGACTATCAGTAAGAAAAGCTCTGATTGCTAATCTAAGTTCATTGATAACATGCCCAGAACCTGCCTACTCCCATTCAAAAACAACTGGGGCATGATCACATTACTATGTCTTACCCTCAAACTCCTAGAAAGCTTCTATCTTGTATAGGCATCTTGGTTCAACTAACAAGCAAAATGACTTTGGTCAGGTTATGATCTTTTGTAGCCACTTTATTTATTTATAATAGATATAATATCCTGTGCCATTAAAGTTTGTGCCATTGAGTGAAATTATATGAAAAATCACATAGCTCTTAGCCTGGTACATAGTTCTCTACAAAGTAGTTCAGTTGAATCTGAGTATATATACATTCAGTGTAGCTATGGATTAAGGAGACCTAGCAGGTTCCAAAGAAATGTTATCCAGAAGATCTCTGAGGGTCTTCATCAATGATAGAGAATTGCCCTGGGGATGCAAATAATATTTTCTCATTCCATCAAAACCTTTGTTAGGAGGGTGTTTACATGTTCTTTGGTGTCTGCTTCAGACCTAGATTCTAGAACTGTCTTTGGCCCTAAATTTAAATATGCACATCTATTAGACAATGTTTTCACTTACTCATTCATTTATTCAATAAGTGTTTATTGAATTGTCCACATTATGCCAAACTATCTGCTTGGTGGTGGGGCTAAAATGAATAAAACAGACATGTCTATGTCTCCTCTTTTTATGGACTTTGCAATATGTTGGGAAAACTGCAACTAGAAAATAACTATGAAAAAATATGATGAATATTATGATAGGGGAAATGGGGATTTGGGCATAGAACCAGTTAGAGGAGTCTAGCCTAAAGGGGATAATAGCCTCACTGAGGAAGTGAGCATGTTTAAGCAGAAAATTGAAGGATGAGTTGTTAGCTGTTTTTAAATAAGAGAAGAGAAGCAGAACGTCTGGCAATGATTTTCTCCTATGTAGTTCCAGCTTCTCTCCTGACATTTGAGATACACAAAGTCATATTTGAGTGCTTTGTTGTGACCACTGTGTGTTACTGGAAATAAACTCAGGTCAGCAGAAATCACATTTGACTACTACTCTTTTTTTCCAACTACTGGTAGACAAAACATCTCAGTTCCCCTAAATGTATTCTGGAAAGGTCTGTAAGTTATTTATGTCTTAGGATCACTGTTTAATTTTTTTTAAAAAAATCCTGTATTTATGAAAGAATGAATTGATAACAATGAAAAGAACTACTATATATCCAATGCCTGCTATGTGTCAGGAAAGCTTTTGTATTCATTAGTTCTTACCTTAACAACAACCCTCTAAGTTTCATATTTTTATCACCATTTGTACAAGTAAAGATTGAGGTAAAGTTAAACTCACTTTATTAATCATAAGGTTTTACTTTTAGAAAATATTAGGAGTACAACTATGTGCTAGTTGAAACATTTGACTTTCCCCATTTCACAAATAACCTTTTTTATTATCAATCATTGTAATTTTTGACCATTTTAAGTTTTACAATTATAAGTGTATATTAATTTCCTGATGTACATTGTTTTTCTCTGGCTTTTCCTTTCATTTTACACTTGGCAATGGTAATGCTCTACTAGTTATTGAAGGCTGAGTTTTGTAGCTCCAGGAAAGGGAAGAGAGAAAATGAAGAAATGAAGACATAATCCTATTATTAGTGATCAACAGTATAGTTTTGCTAGGTAGGATCTACCATAATTTTAGTAACATTATATGGCAGTAGTAAGTCCTTGGAACATTGTATGTGAAAATATGGAAACAAAATGAGGGATTCTAGTAAAACTTGAAAAGTCAAAAACAGGACTGATTACCATCTTTCCTCTGGGGCAGGAACCCGTGTTTGCCATGATATCTATCATACCCACATCAAGCTCAATAAATTTTTGGTGAGTTAAAGAATATGCAGTTGAAGGACAAATGATTTCTTTGGTAAGGAACATACTTAAACCAGTTATTTTCATCAAAGCAAACATATAAGAGCCACATCTTTGTATACCTTGGAACAGTTGTCAGGAGTTAGCAATGGTAGGAGGACTTTAGAGAATTTAATGGAAGTCAGAGAAGAGGTTAAAAAGCACTGAAGAACTTAAAAATGGACCAGTAGTTAAAAGATTAATCATATATTATGTCACAAATAAATAAAACATCACTTATTTTCCTGAAGTGAAAATATTACCAAAAGAAAAGAAAACTGTTCAATTGCAAGGCAATAAAATTAGAAATCATTGACAAAATTAAGACAAAAAGATCCTTTCATCTGTAAATTAAAAATAAAAATTTCTATTAAACAATTCTCTGATGAAAAGGGAAAAATAAACTTAAATAATAGAATTTCTAAACAGTAATAATTAGAAATACCACATATCAGGACCAATGGCCTATATTTAAACGGTAATCAGAAGAAATTTGAAATCACTAAATTTTTTTACCACAAAAATTAAGGAATAAAAAAATGAAGACATTTGCTGCTGCTGTCTTAGTGCATAGGTGGAAGGAAAGTAGGTGAAGGAAATACCAGCTTTGGATTATCTCAAATAGTTAAGGGATTTTTACATGTGACCAAGGTAACAGGGACCAGATTTATATCCCTCATGAAACAACTGAATAAATGTATGAAACATATGAAACAATAATTGTCATGACATTGGATATCAGGAAAAAAAGAAAGTAACCCTTGAGAAATGGGAAATACATGAGATGAGGCCTATGATTTTCCCAAATTACTGCATGGAGAAAATGGCTTGGTTGCAGTGCAGAGAGGGAGAAACTAGGCATAGCATGGAAGTCTCCATGAGCTGAGGAGATGAAGCCAGTTTTCTCAAGAGGCCAAGACAGCTGTGGTTCACTAGGCAGCAGACTTGAGAAGAGTCAGCTGCACAGAGAGACAGCATCTGAGATCTGTAAAGGGTCACCCTCAAGCACTGAGCTGAGTTTCAGCGATGCACAGGAGCAACTTATCTGGAATGAGGAGAATGGATTACCTGAATAGATGAAAAAGAACAATCTTCAAAGCCAACATAATATCCCTAGTTTGAGGGGACCATCTCACAATTCATAGAGCATCAGATAGAATACTCAAAGGGTTTTTGCCTCTGTAGTAGGGAAAATCAACCTCAGATTAAATGTTGTTCTGGCCCCACCTAACAAACCTTAAAAGTAAGAATTAAACGATAAAACTAATTCCAAGTAATTTGACCACTTTCCATAATAGAACTCAAGGATTTTTAGAGGAATACAAAAATATTCAGCATCCCTAAAAGCAAAATTCGCAATATCTGGCATCTAATAGAAATTACTAAAAATATAGGGAAACAGAAAAATTCTACACATAATAGATTCTATTGAATGAGAAGAAAAACCAACCAACAAAACTGACTCACAATTGATACAGATGATAGAATTAATGGTCAATGATGTTAAATTAATTACTATAACTGCATTCCATCTGTTCACAAACTAGAGGGAAGACTGAACACATTAAGTAAAAACTTGGAAGATATTTTTTTAATTGCCCCAAATTGATTTTTTTTTGTGGTAGAATTATAGTGTTTGTAATGAAAAATACACTGAGTAGGATTAATAGCAGATTTGACATTTAGAAAAAAAAGATGAATGAACTTAAAGAAATAATAGAATCTATCCAAAATTAAACCCAGTGGTAAAAAGAATGAAAAAATCCAAAGCAATTACAGCAGGTAATTTTAAAAAACTTGGTAATGGGCTGTTTATTATCCTTAATGTCAGGATGATTTTATGGGGTTTACACAGGTAAAATACAAATAATACACATTAAATATGAGCATATTTTAATGTATGTCAGTGATACCTGTTAGAAATAATAAAATGAATAAATGGATTAAATACCCATCCCCCCCCAAAAAAATCTAGATAAAAAACAACAAAATAAACCAAAGAAGCCCAAAACAGGAGTTATTAAATACAAAAATAGCAATCAATGAGGTAGACAATGGAGAAATAATCCACCTAATAAATCAAAATCTGTTACTATGAAAAAAATTAACAAATAAGACAAACCACCAGATAATTCATAAAGAAAAAGGGGAAGGGAAGCAAAACATACAAAATAAGAAATGATGACATAAATGTAATTAAAACAATAAAATTTCCTTTCACAATAGATTTCAGAAATTTTAATACCATTCATATCTTTATTTCTTTGGGTTTATTTCTTCTTAAACTCAACAGCAACTGCTATAAATGTTTAGAAGTTACATGCACACAAACTTGTGGATTAAGAATATTTTATTACTGACACTATTTATAGTTGTTGGCTCAGGATAATAATAAAAAGCATACCACTTTTAGTCATTTTTATTATTGTTAAGTTTTTCACTCCCTTCTTGCCTGCACCCTGGTAAGACCGCTCCCATTTCCCCATCCTTGGTATACCACTACCTCCAAGTACTTTCTGAATATTTCCTATTGAATATTTTATTTCCATTAATTTTCTAATTTCCCAGTTTTTTCTTATTCTCTGAATGTTTCTTTTTCATATCATGGATGAACTACTTTCTCTTAACTCTTTGAGTGTATTAATTTTATATATTTTGATGTTTTTATTTTGTTTTCATTGACTGTATTTTCTCTGAGTCTCCTTTTCTGTTTGTCTTCATTATAATCCTTGTTTCATGTTAGAAACCACCCTCCAATGCCTAGAGATCCTTGGTTCATTTATATTTAAAATAAAGAACTAAAAAGCCATTTGGAAGGTCTCTGTCCCTGTGGCTGGCTTTTCCTAAAAGTAAAGGGTCTCACCATGGAGGTAGTGAATGAAGAAGCCACTGGTGAGTTAAGGAAGCTTTCTCCCAAGCTCTGTTCTTTCTCTTCAGAGGTCAGTTTCACCAGCAAAGACTTCGCTGATCTTCTGCCCATAATGGAAATAAAAAGGTGGCAACATTTTGTGCCAACCTGAGGATTAAATTAAAAAAGGAACTGGGGTCTTCTTATTCAAACCTGTGGGGTTGTTGACCTTCACCTCATGATCCTGTTTTCAATATGGCTTCTGATCCTCCTGTTTGATTGATTTCCAAGTTCCAGAGACCCTGCGCTTTCAACTTCTCATTTTTTTTTTGCAGGGTAAGGGAGGGAAGGATACTTTCCCAGCTGCCAAAGCCAGGGAAGTGATGGAAAGTAGTCCTAACTGGTCCTTGTACAGACTTTCATGTAATTCTGATTTGGGGCCCACATCCACTGGCACCTTCAAGCCTCTAGTGCCTGCAGAGAACACTTGGGCATGAGCTTGTTCTGTATTAACTAGGGCTTAACAATCTGCTTTACATCTTCTATAGTTTTATCTATTTCTCTCTTCTTCACCTACTTCCTCCTAGTTCTGAGTGCCCTTATGAATTTGTACAGTTTGTATTCCTTTACTGTTACTTCATTAGGCTTTCCAGAGGGAGCACAAGTAAATGGATGTATTCAATCTGTCCTATTTAACTGGAAGCTAGGCTCTATGATACAATTAGGATGATAACATTAAAATTTATATATGAAAGCTGCCTGTAAGTTTCAAGTATTTGCGTGGGTTCTTTTGCGTTAAAAAAAATCCCATTAATACGATGGGATCATTAGTAATTGCCAAGTTTAACTTGTGTTAGAAGAGAGAAGATAATGTCTCTTTAAAAGCTTCCAAATATGTTTATTTCATACTTATTTTATACTATCTTTATTTTAAATCTTCTTGAATAAAAATAAAACATGTATTTGTGCAGCCTGTGTTCAGAGTTGAATAAGTAACCATCAAATGATAATGAAAAGGAAAAGAAAAAGAAAATGTATCAAGAAGAGACTAACTTTCCCCCCACACTTCACTGGTACTGAAATATATTATGAGCTATCTTTCTTTGTAATGCTTTTGGCATTTCATGTCTGTAGCAGATAAAGACTAGCATATGTTCTTTCCCTGATTTTCCATTTCTTCACTAACTTAAACATTGTGGTGACTGGCTGTGTTCCTCATCAGTTGTGGAATAAAGTAGTTGGCTTGAAATTGATTTAAATTAAATCTGATATTTCAAAGATATAAACCATGTTTTTACAGTGTTACCCCAGCACCCAAGGGGAATTATATAAGCAGTTGGATGCAGGTACGTGTTTATCAATTGGTCTTTTCTCATCTAGGTATACTTTTCATGATTGTATTGTTTTTCTTTCAGTTCAGTAATTTAGTTCTGAAAAAAAAAAAGTCTTGTTTTCCTCTTTCCAGAGTTTATTCCCAGCCTTCCAGCAAAAATAAAGTAAAAAATAAATAAAAGAAAACAGATCATCAAGAGTTAGGGCAAAGTCCTATATGTTCCAAGACAACATTTCAGTATTTTAAGAAAAATATTTACTTTCCATGTAAAAGAACATACCTGTGTCCTTTCTAGGAAAAAAAATATTTTTATTTGATCACTAGTAAAATCTGACATAGCTTAGAATTCCAGGTCATTTAAGGAAGGTATCTACATGTTCTTATTTCCCTTCTAGAACATTTTATTTACTGCTATACTATTATAATATTTTTAAATAGCTAGAATATCTTCAGAAAATTATTCAACCAGCCTTAAATCACTTCATTCTTCCAAAAGGATAAAGATTGTAGAATACTAGTTGTGTTTTTTTAAGAGTTATTTATTTATTTTAGAGAGAGAGAAAGAAAGGGTAAGCAAGTGAGCACATGGGGGGAAAGGAAGAGGGCAAGGGAGAATGAGAATCTCAAGTAGACTCCACACAAAGTGCAGAGCCCCATGTGGGGCTCAACCCCATGACCCCAAGATCACAATCTAAGCTGAAAACAAGAATGAGTCAACTGATAGCCACTGAGATGAACCTAGAACACCAATTGTATCAACTTACATGTTTCCTCATTTTGTTTTTTTTAAAAAATAGGGCTGATAATAGTACCGCATGAAAATGTTAAGAAATTTAAAGAAAGGTAGCATACATAAAGAGCATAACATAGGGGTGCCTGGGTGGCTCAGTTGGTTAAGCAACTGCCTTTGGCTCAGGTCATGATCCAGGAGACCCGGGATCGAGCCCCATATCGGGCTCCCTGCTCAGCGGGAGGCCTGCTTCTCCCTCTCTCACTCCCCCTGCTTGTGTTCCCTCTCTGGCTGTGTTTCTCTCTGTCAAATAAATAAAATCTTAAAAAAAAAAAAGAGCATAACATAATATCAGTTATTTGGCAAGAAATCAGTAAATATTATGTATAACTTGTCATTGTTATCATAAACTGTTGTTATTTTTATTACCAAGTTAAGGAAGCTTATTTTAAAACATTGCCCTATTTTAGGTAAAACATCTAATTGTTCTTAGATTTGAAACAGAAACCTTAGGTCTTGATTCCTGATCTCCTAGGCTTTCACTGACAAGCAAAATATATTTCAGAAAACAGTCTAGGAAACAAATGTGAACTATTTGATAAAATATGTTAGGAAATTCCTTGTACTATTTTGAAGTGATAGCAATAATAATAAATTAATAAATAGATTCTCTTTGCTACAGTTAATTTGCAGTCTAAGAAAAGCTCAAATCAGTTATGCATTTAATGAATACTGAAAAACAACTTGTGGGTCTAAAACAATGAAGATCAGGTATTTTCCTTCAGAACTATTACAATTTAAAAAATTAATAGCAGTAGTTTAGCAGTTAATTTAAAAAATTAATAGTTCCAGTTGGTTTTGGAAAGAAAACTATCTCAATATTTCCATATTCAAAGCCCTGTAAGTAATTTTCCAATGATACGACTTTTTGCACAATAGTAATATCTTTTTTCTATCCCCTTATGTTTCCAAACCTGTAGACTATTCTTTTCTCTAATCTTAGAGCTTTTTTCTTTAATTTCAAGTCCACAAAATTTTGGTTTAGCACTTTCCACATACTCCAATGACAAAGGCATAGTAAACTAAAAAATATAGAAGAAACAAAAATCAGTAGAGTGAAGATGTTACTATGGATTTTATTTTAAAAAATAATAATACTCATTTTTCCAGTAGCACAACTGTTTAGTTTTTTTCTCCATTTTATTTTGAGCTTAGATTTATGAAACTTTTCAGGGCTATATTCTCTGTTTATCCTTTTGTATTATCATATCTTTCAAACTTCTGTTTCCTTCTGTATTTGCAGTTGATCTCTTCAAAAGAAGGAGACTAGGAACTAACCTAAACCCTTTTTTCTTCTGTAGGTTCTACATTCAGTCAATTGCTAAGAGCCATGCATTTTGCTTTTTAAAAATCTCTCAATTCCATTCTTTTGGACTTTTCTGCTCCTGTCTTAGTTCCTGTGCTAGTCCCAAATATGAGGACTTTTGAAGAAATGATCATCCTTGTCACAAAACCCTTAAACCCACTCTCTTTATACATAGCTATCAGCTATAAAATATAATCCCCTGCAGAGGTCAAACAGTGCCCACAGAATAAATCTCCTTAGTGTGAAATAAGGCTTCTTAGTGTGGGAGACAAAGCCTGTCTTTCCTGGTTTCTGCCTATCTGTCCAGTGTCTTGATTTGCCTTTTGCACTGACAGTATACTCAGTTTTTTAAAAGATGCAATACTTATAAGCCTCCCTCAACCCACATACAGCCAGACAAGATCAATTCTTTTTTCCTGTAATCAGGAAAAGCGAATTTGATTAACCAAGACAGAGTTTCTTATCTAGACAAAAAAAGATTGCTGGCTTATCACCCTTCAGTGATGAGGTTTAGACTTTTAAAAAGTAGAAGCTAGATGCACCTTCACCCTAAGTAAATGTCTGTAGCTCTGGGTACTGCCACAGAGCTTTCAGAGACTTCCTGGCCACATGCAGTATGGAGGCCACCAATTTGGTGTCTTAAAACAATAGATGAGGTTCTATGAGAAGGCTTTGTCTTACTCCAATGCCAGTTCAATGCTCTTCGGGTTGCTAACCCCTCAGCCTCAGCAGTGCTACCTTAAGCCATGTATGTAAATTCACCTGTGTTTGTGGTAGGCAGCTTCTCAGATGGCTCCCAGTGTTCCTTCCCATCTGTTAATATTCACGCCCATAGGCAATCTTGTCCCGTTCAATGGGCTGGGCTTTGTGGCTCATTTTTCATTAGTAGACTTTAACAGACATAATGGTATGCCAGTCTTGAGATCAGGTTATAAAAAAACCTGTGGCTTCCTTCCTGGGGACTCTCTCTTAGATCACTCACTGGAAGGGAAGTGGGAGGCAAGAAGCTGACAAGCAAGCAACCTGCAGAGAAGTCCCCTGTGAGTGAGCTTCCAAGTAGATCCTTCAGAACTGGCCAAGCCTTGGGGTGACTGCAGCCTCGGGAGACAGCTTGACAATAACCTCATGAGAGACTCTGAGTCAGAGGCACCCAGCTAAACTGGATCCATTCTTGACTCACAGAAACTATGAAAAAATAAATGTTTTCAACTGCTAAATTTTAGGTGTAACTTAGGCAATCTATAAGAAATACATTGTTCTTCATGCACCTTGATACAGTTCATTGGCTACCATTAGTTTACTATTTAGACATTCCCATACACACCATGTTGTTTCGCTTCTTCCAGCCTTTGCACCTGCCTTTCTTCTTGCTAGTCTTCCATTCATGTCCACTTGTTTTCTAGTTTCCCTCTGAGATTTCCTGAGGTGCTACCTCTTCGTCTGCATTACTTCTGTTTTGTACCTACCACCCCCATTCTATTGTCATGATTTGAGAGGGATGTTGACTCCCAAGTATATAACTTAATTCTATGTGCCTCTTTTTTCTGTGCGTATGTGTTTAAAGATGACACCTACTTTCCCTCTTAAAAAATACAAAGGAAAGTCTTTGTGAGAGTAGTAGGTAACTGGCTTATTTATTTTTAACTTCTGAAAGCTTTAAAATGCCATTCAGATCCCCTATAGGTACAAGGTGGTTGCACATTGCTGAAATTCATGTTGACTTGGAAGATGTGGGTCAACAAAAACAGGCATTCTGCGTTTTGAAAATAACCTGTGGCAATTTTCCTTGAAACCTCCACTCTCAGTAAAAAGGAAGGCACACATGAGGAAGTATGCAATATGGCTTGCAAAATCACTTTCAAATTACAAGGAGTTGAGCCTTTTGTGTCGGGGAAGGTGCTTGATCTGCCCCTCCCGCCATGCCCAAGCCACCAGAAAACTTTGGTGGAGGTACCTATAAATGTGAATTAAAGCCTCTCTGGGCTTTCCCCACCTAGAATCCAGAAAGCCACATACCCTGTGGGTCAGGGCAATATATCCTTTGTGTGCTTATTCAAGACATATAGTTCCATTCAATCCTCCTCCCGGAAATTGTATCTCTGTATCTCTTATCTATTTCTTGATCCCTGTGCCTCAGTGGTCTCAACTTCTGTGAGTTTAAGCAATCACTCTGTACCCTGCAGTAACAATACTAATGCTGTCTCTAGGGCGGGTGCAAAAGCAGTTAAAGATTTAACTGCATCACCCAACTTCCTCACTTTTAAATAATAAAAGACTGGGGCCCCTGTCAGTCAAGAGCGACAGAGGCAGAGGGCCTGCGAGGAGGCAGCAAGAGAGAGACTGAAGGCAGAAGCAGCAAGAGGGCCTGCAAAGAGGCCACAAGAAAGCCTGAGAAGAGTGAGCAGGAGAGCTGGAAAACAGCGAGAGAGCCTGCAAAGAGAGACAGAAACAGAGAAGCAAAGAAAGCAGCAGAAAGAGAAGCAGACAGAGAGTAGAGAGACAGAAGAGGAGAGAGAAGTAGAGCAAGAGGGCCAAAGCCAGAGCTAGAGAGCTAGAGCTAGAAAGCCAAAGCTAGAAAGCGAGAGCCTGAGCCTGAGCCTGCTTCATAGGTCTCTCCTGACTGACTTCGGGTCTGTCAGCTTGCATTAGATTTCCGTGTTCATGTGATTATTTCGCCCGCGGTTCGGGACCCACACAACTCTGCCGAGGCTGGCTCCTCCGGAGGCGACGACACTTTTGGTTTTTCTCAGGGCCCAGTGGCCATTACCAACATTTAATGGGTGCAGGTGTGGTTGTTTCTTAACCTGTTTTTGTTTTCACTTAATCCCCTTATCACTGGCTGGCTTCCCCAGTGCCTTTGCCATTGGTTTGCCCTCATAGTCTCACTCACTCAGTTAACACTGCTCTGGCACACTCAGTTTACCTGTGGAAAGAAAAAAAAAAAAATTCCTTAATTTCACCAAGACCAAATAGTGAGGGATCTTATATGCTTAAGTTCATTGGTCTAAAACTGTGGAAGCCTGTGGCTGGGTTTATTTTCATCAGCTACTCAATGCTTTTCTCATGGTGTCATGATTATTACCTGTTCATTGCCTAGGTCTAGAATTCTAAAAAAAATTCCCGACTTTTTTTTTTTTTTTAATTTCTATCAGCCCCAGCCCACTGCTGATTTATTTTTATAATTTGTAATTTCTGATTTATCAGCTTGTCATGTGCTTGCTATCCTTATTGCCTCATTACTAAAAGCTTTCATAAGTTTTCTCTTTACTACAGGTGATTTCTTTTTAAAAATGCTGTGCAAAGATGTCCTTGGATTAAATACACACACACACACACACACACACACACACGACAACCAAAAAAACAGTGTGTGTTTTTGTGTTTTAGCTATAGACACTTTTAGCAGGAAAAGGACCAATCCACTTGGAAATATGCCAAAAAGGGTGGAATATTTGAAAGAAATTATTCAGTTTCATGATTTTCCTCATGAATTTTCCTTGGATAAAAGCCATAGATACTCTGGAAGTTTGCTTTGAGAATCATACACAG
>PITA01023871.1:9686-27420 GCA_004023965.1 Spilogale gracilis
AGAGACCTGGCCTGAGCCATTCTTTTAGGGTAAGTGTGTTAGTCTTCCTTCATCTGAGAATATCATTTCTGAAGAATATTTTCTATAGATGTAGAATCCTGGGCTGTTGGTCCTTTTCTTACACCACTTGAAAACTTTTGCACTGCTTCCCTCAGGTCTCCTTGATTTCTTATGAGAAATTCTCTGTCATTCCATTTGTTTCCCCTTGTAGTTAATGTATCATTTTTCACTGGTCACTTTCAAGATTTTCATCTCTGTCTTTAGTTTTCAGAAGTGTGATTATGATGTCTTGGTGTGGATTTCTGGGTTTATCCTGTTTGGTGTTCACTGAGATTCTTGGGTCTGCCTTTTGCCACGTTTGTGAAGTTTTCACCATTACTTCTTTAAATACTTCTTCAGCTTCCCCTTTCTTTTCCCTCTTCTTCTGGGAGTCAGATGATCCAAATTTTAGATCTTTTCTTATAATCCCACAGGTCTTTGAGACTCTTCTTCTTCTTCTTTTTTTAATCAGTGTACTTTCTCCCTATTGTTTTCGATTGGGTAATTTCTATTTTCCTATCCTCGATTCACCAGTTCTTTCCTCTCTCCTCTCTATTTGCTGTTAAGCCTATCAATTGAGGTGTTTGTTTTGTTGTGTTCTGTTTTGTTTTAAATTTCAGTTATGGTATATTTTAGTGCCAAAATATCCACTTGGTTCTTCTTTGTATCCTTTCTTTCTTTGTTGAGAATTCTTACTTTTTTGCCAAATCTTTCTAGTTTTTCATTTGTTTCAAGAATATTTGTAATTGCTTATTGATGCTGACACCACTCTGACTGTGGGGTGTGGGAGGGGAAGCTTGCCACTGCTCCACGTGGCCTCCACTGACCCTATTGGGGGTTGGCGCTGCAGAGTGGTGATGGTAAAGTTCTGAGTTTCCCTGGGCTCCTCTGATACCACCTCAGTGAAGGATTGTAGTCAGCAGAGATGAAAGTTCAGTCTCCCCATTCAAGTTTCTCTAAAATCATCGTGGTCAGAGGGTTGAGATACCTTGTTATCATCTAGGCCTTTGCTGATGTGGCAGGGATGGGACTACAGATTTTTTGCAGTGTTTGGCTGGAGTAGAGTGATTATTATCTAAACGTTTTCTATCTAAAGGGACTAAGCTAGTCCTTTCCTGGTTTTTTGGAGAGAGGGGCTTTTTTTTTTTTTCCCCTATGCCTATTATAATTTCCAGGTTGCTGGATTCTCTAATACCTAGTCTAAAATATATGAGGAAAAAGGAAAATCTAGAAACTCACCACCATGTTATTCCTTGGGTCCTCAGGTCCTTAACCTTCTTAACTTCCCTTTATCTTTCAGAGTCTTCTTATATTTGTCCTAGATGTAATGTGCATGGTTTTTAGCAATACTTAAGGGAGAAATAGGGAACAGTATGTTTGCAACTTCTTGTCAAAATTCCTTTTTTTTTTTTAACTTTATTTGACAGAGAGAAACATAGCTAGAGAGGGAACACAAGCAGGGGTAATGAGAGGGAGAAATAGGCTTCCCGCCGAGCAGGGAGCCCGATGTGGGGCTTGATTCCAGAACTCCAGGATCATGACCTGGGGTGAAGGCAGATGCTTAATGACTGAGCGACCCAGGTGCCCTCCTTTTGCTCCTTATCTTTATCCATTCCAGACACCCTTTTTATTGTTTCACTCTCTCAAGGTTAGACAATATAGTATAGTTTTGAGAACATCAATAATTCTGTAGGAAACATGATTTGGAACAGGAATTGTTGCAGAATAGAACCAGCCTCTGGCACTTCAGCAGTGGCAAGGACATTTTGGGGAAGAGGCCTAGTCACTTGTTTTGTGGTTAGATGAACCTGGGTTCAAATTCTGTTTCTACCATGTAATAGTTACATAGCATTGATACATTTTTTTACTCTCCTCCAGCCTCATTGTGTCTACTTATTATAAGTAGAAGTGGTATATTTCTGGTGTCTGGTACATGTTAGGTGCTATAAAGGAAATGCTGTTATTGCTACAAAGCCCATTATACATTCTCTGGGTATTTCATCAATAATCTGACTTCTACCAGGAGAGAAACAAGCCCAAACTCAGGAAGCTGTTTTATATAAACAAGTCATAGTTAAATGATCTCCAGAATTGATGTCTTCCTGTCCCAAATACTGCATCCAGTAAGAACATCAGAACATGGAGTAAGTGCAGTGATTCCTCTAAGAAAGGGGAGTAGAATCATTTCAAAAGCAATGGGTGGCTTGTTGTTAAAGTTAATGCTGTGATGAGATCCCCATTCTCCATTTAAAAGAATTTACAATGCAGGAAGCAAATTAAGGGACCTTAGGGAAGGTTTCTCTGTTCCCTAAGGAGCAGAACTGGAAGAATGAATTATTGATAGTAGTTTTAGGCAATGTTCTGTTGCTGATAACCTCAACTTGATTGTTCACTGACTTCAGAATATGTCTTTTAGCTCCTAGCTATAAGTCAGATGAGAGATGAGAGGGCAGGAAGAAGGGTGTTGGCTTTTCCCAGGGGAAGAGTAGATTTTTTTAAAAAAGATTTTATTTACTTATTCATGAAAGACAGAAATAGAGAGAGGCAGAGGGAGAACCCTGGGATCATGACCTGAGCCTGAGGCAGATGTTTAACCAACTGAGCCACCCAGATGCCTGAAAAGAGTAGATTTCTAAGCTGGAAGGGACAAGGAGCTATTCCTGGCTTTCTGAGTCACTGGATTTAATGTTGTTGGGCTCTAGATAAAGATAGTCTATGGAGGCCTTTTGACCATTGTGGAGTCTGAGCTGATACGCCACCTTGGAAAACTCATGGTGAAGTGCAGCATCTGGTCAGTGTCCCCAGACAGGTGCTTCTTATACAAGTGATTTATTAAAGAGCATTCTTAGGGTTGTGCTTTCAGAGGAAACCTAGGGTTAACCTGACCCTATGGGATGCTCTGTAACATCAGTTACATCAGAATCTAATCTGTCTTGAGGTGCAAAAGTGGGGATTTGGTATACTGTTTGCACCAATCAGTTCTTAGCTGGGGACAGCCTAGCCCTGAGTTAGGGTAATTCCCAAACACTTTTGGGCAAGGTGGGTCTATCGCCCAGGGTCAATTCTCTGGTGAACGTGTGGGAACAGTACCATTAGCATTAGTAGCTGCCAAAAGAGGGATCCCTGGGAATATGGGCATAGTTTAAGAGGGCTCATCATGGCACAGGTAAAAACCATTGGCTTGGGTAACAGAAGGCCTGGCTTCTACACCCTAATTTGCTCTGTGACCTTGAGCCAATCATTCAGTCACTCTGCTTTACTTGTAAAAAAGGATTGGCAAAGGTGAACTCTTAGGGCCTTGTTGATTCAGATGAGTTGATTGAGAACATTGGATTTCATAAGACCTGGGCTTGCTGGCCGGTGGTCCATGGAAACAAAACCTTCAAGAAGACAAAGGAGGCAACTGTGACGTTATTGCCACATAGCCTGAAACCCAGGGAGGCATCTTTGGGGGCCTGGAAGGGACAAGGGTTCCTTACCTTGGGGGCTACGGTGGACCTGCACAGGCCTTGGGTGGAGGAAGAGCTGCATGGTTTGGTGACTAAGGTGACAGCAAGGAAGTCCACATTAGAGACTTAATCTAGAGATCCACATTCCACCTTGGGTGGACCAGAGGCTCCTTGCTTCTCGTCTCAGTGGTTGCAGTGGGAATCTATTCTAGTTAGAAGTTTAAATAAACGTATTCAGTGTCTGGACTTCAGTTTCTTATATTTTATAAACATTTTTCCATCCCTCTAATAAGAGCCCTTTTCATTATTAGATTACATTATTAGCAACATTTTGCAATAAGTCTTTGAGTTATTATTGCAGTTTGTATGCTGGTCAGGGGAAGAAGTTGTCCTTTCTGCATTTTCATATGTGCTCATAGGCAGGGGACAGCTCTAGGGAGTAGTAAGTAGGAGCGAGTGAAGTTGGGATTTGGGTGGAGTGAAACCTCAGTAATGTCAGTCCTGGGGCTTTCTCAGGATAGTGGAGTTCCTCCCTGTAATGCAGACAGTTTCCTTCTGTAGGACAACGGTTTCTAACGAGGATATTTTATTGTAACATGACACAAGAAGTTGATACTTTGCTGTTACCCTTGTTGAAATACAGCATAAGTTCTGTGTTCGTCTCTGAAACTTCTTGGTGGTTTCAGGAAATTATAGGTCAACATCCAACAAAATAAACTTCTGGGGAGGCTCCTTTTGTCATGCAGGTCTTTCCATTAAAAACTTTTATCAGGGGGCGCCTGGGTGGCTCAGTTGGTTAAGCGACTGCCTTCAGCTCAGGTCATGATCCCGGAGACCGGGGATCGAGTCCCACATCGGGCTCCCTGCTCAGTGGGAAGCCTGCTTCTCCCTCTCTCACTCCCCCTGCTTGTGTTCCCTCTCTGGCTATGTTTCTCTCTGTCAAATAAATAAAATCTTTAAAAAAACAAAAACAAAAACAAACTTTTATCAGTCTCAAACTTTAACTTATCTTGGATACCCTCCAGGCTGGAAATGCCTTCACTGTGGAGTTGAATCTCAAACCAAATTGATTGGCTTCGTAGTGGGTTAGGAAGAAACCTTCAGCTGGCATTGTTTTGAGGCATAGTCACCCAAGCATTTACTCTCTGGAGTTGGATGTTTCTAGGAGGTTTTTAAGCTTGGCTAGCTTATTAATAAAAAATACTGCATTCTTATGGGACCAGTATCTTTTCCCCAATTTTCAAAGGGTTCTGCAGCCGAGAAAGCTTATGTCCCTTTCAGAGGGAGGGAGGGGTCAGCTTGGTGCAGCGAAAGGAAATTTTGCCAAGGAGTGAGCTGCCTATTTGAGTGGGTCTTGTTACCTTAGGGAGTTGCTTAGTAGATTGGCTTCTCCAAAGGAGAAGTCAGCTTACAGCCTGGTCAGCAGATCTGCCTGTGGCCTGTGGGGGCTTGTGCACCTCAGGTGTCTCATCTCCTCTGGGTGGAGGTTTTGAGATGGACATGGAAGCTCACAGGCATATTATTGGATTTGCGTGAGGATAGTGTGGCAATGCTGCTTTTTCTGCTGACTCTCCTTTCTCTGGGCTCTTGAAATATCTGTGTTCATAAACAGTGGCATATTTAAAATTCAACGCAAAACTATAAAAATAGTTTCATTTAGAAAGAAGAATTAATAATTTTAAGTACCTCCTTAGGAGATTTAGTAAACACATGACTTAGGGAATAATTTTTGCCATAGAAGAAAAAAGACTTTACTGTATTTCTATATTTCACTCTTGCAGTCGTTGACATTTTAAGGATGAAACTTCCATGGCTGAGATGTCACCTGGACAGATACCACCATTTGCTACTAATGATGATTGATGGTAGTCAAAAAAGTTCTATGTCAAGAGGACCGTTGGAAGGCAGGTTATAAAGAGCAGTTCTCACCATCTAAAAGCATTTGTTATCACTCAGGCTTTGATGCAGCAACACATCGTAGTTCTTGGCATAATGAGAGCCAGGTTCCGGGAGTTACCGCTGCAACCAACTCTTCCCTGCCAAAGTATAAAGACAAACTATTTTGAGGATTAAAGGATGGAATTCCTTTGTGCTTTGTTGAAGCAGAACTGAAAGGTTTATAATGACAGGCAGAATCATTAGGAGGCATGAAAGGAAAAGAATCAGTGAGGCTGAAGGTGTTCTATGCTAGAAAGGAGTTGACACCCTTTGAACGTTTAAGTTCAAATAATATAACATCCTTTATCTCCAGAGAGCACACTACTGACCCACTGTTGGTGGAGCGTGTGCTGTGGGTTGTTGTCCAGCAGAGGGGGTAAATTTTCGTCAGATCTGTCTCCTTATACTTGCCAGAGATCCCCTCTGGGACCAGTGACAGATGCCGAGGAGCCCGAAAGCTGGAGAGAGGGGAGGCTGGATCCTAATGGTGAATACTTATTGAGTATGCATAATGTGCCAGGCTTCGTTCTAAACAGTTGATGTGGATCACCTCAATTATTTTTCACAAGCAACCATCTTATGGAGTAGGATTGCATAATCTCATCGTATAAATGGGAAAGTTGAGGCTAAGGAACTTGTCCAGGGGCACACAGCTAGAAATTGGTGCAGCTAGGATTTGAACTCATCATGGATTGTGCCAAGGCAGCAGCTCTTAAGCACCATAACCTGCTGTCATCTAGTTAGCAGTTGAGAACATGGATTCTGGAGTCAGAAAAACATGGGTTCAAATGCTGACTCCCTGCACTGGTTGCTCCTTGAGCTGGGGAAAGTCATGTAACATAGTTGGGTCTCTGAATTTAGGGTGACAGCATAAAGGAAGGAGGAGTCTCTCACCTGTTTGCCACTGTATGTGGTTTTTTTCTGTACTGATACTCTTTCTCACCATATCTAGACAGCATCTGCCCAGTCATTCTTTAAGGTCTTTTGTTGGTTGCCTTTTCTGGGGCAATTTCTCTGATATCTCCCACTCTTGCTCCCAACAGACCTCATTGCTCTTCCTTTAGCTACTGCCAAACCTTATAGCAATTATTGTGCTAATTGGACATTTTTGCTGCTTGTCTTATTGTCTTGGATGCAATTAGGTGGCACAAATGGATGCAACTCTCCTATTTTTCACATTTGCAGGCATCATTAATTATTTAGTCTATTCTTTCTCCTATATGAAGGGAGCCCCCACTCTATATACCAACTTCATTTAGAGAATACAGAGAAAAGCAAAGAATGGACTTCATAAATGAGAAGATACATAAAAATTTAGGTAATGTAAAACACCAGTAAGTACTATGAAGAAACCAGGAAAAAGAATGATGTAACAGGTAAATGATCCTGGGTGGTCAAGGAAGGACCTTCTCAACAGGTCTCTCAATTGAGCTGGGACCCAGATGATGGGACTTGGGATCCATATAAAGATCTGAGGGAAGAATGAGTATTCTAGGGGAAAGGAAGAGTGCATGAAAATGAGTTAAAGTGAGAATGACCCAAGCATCTTTGAAGAATAGAAAGAAGCCAGTGTAGAGAGAATGGAATGAGCAAGAAGAGTAGTATAAGATGAAGAGTGAGAGATAAGCAGGGGCACATCCGATAGGGTCTTGTAGGCCATGGAGGAGTTTGGTTTATAACCTAGAATCATTGAGAAGCTGTTAGAGGTATAAGATCTCTAACACAAGCTGTTAGAGGTATAAATTATATTTTTAACAAGTCACTTCTATCTACCAAAATTTGACTTGTTCTCAGACTCTTAATACTGTATACTGAGCATTCTCTACTTGTTGATCAGCTTGCATTTAAGGGGACCCCCCCAAAACCCAAAGGTATTATTGCTAAACTCCTTGAAGGCCACCTTCATGTTTTAATTACTTCTGTGTGCTGAGCACTTTGTACTGTACCTGGCAAAGAGTAGAGTCTTAGTATTTGTTGCATGAATGAATGGTTTACGAATTATTTTATTCTTTGGAATAAAGAAGCAACGAGGTTTTCTCTGTTCGGTGATTTTTTTTTTTTTTTTTTAGTAGTCCCCTAAGTGGTAGGTGGTAACATATTTGAAAATTAATTGACATCCCAGCTTATCTCAGTTCACTTCAAATACTTTTTAGTTCTATAAAATTCAGATATAGTTAGGCTGGGAGGTGACAGAGAGGAGCCCCTCCAAGGCCCTGGAAGTTACAACTATATTTTCTCACTAGTTTTAAGCGTCAGGTGTAGAAGGCCTGGTGTACGTCTGCCTCTGGTATTATGGCAGGCTGAATGTTTCAAGAAACTCTCCTAATTACGTACACTGAGAAATGCTGGATATCATACAAAAATGTATAGCAAAGCGCATACAAATTCAAGGTAAATTGGGCTAAACAGGGAATGCCAACATTAGGGTGGTGAGTGAGCACCTAAGCTATGGCCTCCCTTGGGGGTGTGTGTGAAGATAACAGAAACCTGGAGCCTCAGTTTCTACCTGTCACACAACAGAGGGTGTGTTGCTAGGGCGGTGTGGAAGAATAGGAGACAAGGTCTTGGATGCTACAGGTAGTGACTCAGGTCTGATTAGGAGTGTGTAGAACTGGAAGGCTTGAAGATCTGTATGCTCTGTGAAAAGATGGACTGAAAAATCCTTCTGGCTTCGAAAGTTGCTATGAAAAGTTGCTTGTACTGGGTGTGGTGCATAAACAATGAATCTTGGAACACTGAAAAAATAAAATACATTATTATTAAAACAACAACAAAAAAGAAAAGTTGCTTGTTCCAGCCTTGGCTGGAAATGGGGTAATAAAAAGAGTCCTGAGAATTATGACCTCATGAGGATTTGGGGCTTAAATTTACATTATCTGCATATGCTGTCCAGGAAACCTCAAGTTAAAGAATTGGGTTAAGATGATTCTAGTGTGAGACTCAGAACGCCCAGCAAAATCAGATGAAGGTCCTCTTTGGAGGAATGCATCCACAACTGAGGCTCTTTAGGAACCTCACAGACTGAGATCAGCCGTTTATGAGTTCACAATAAAACGTTACTAATTACGGAGTGCACAAATTATAAGCAGAAACAAAAACAATAGCATTGGACTTCCAAAGACTTCAATATAAGGATTATCAGAGTCAGAATATAAACTAATTTCCTTAGAATATTTATAGAAATAAAAGACAGCATTTAAAACAGGAGCAAGAAAGAAGAGGCTGTTAAAAAATGGTTAGTTAGAATTTGAAAAAGAACCATTGAAACTGGAAATAAAGAATTAAATATATAATTTCTAAGTTTTTATTTAAATTCTACTTAGCATATAGTTTCAGGAGTAGAATTTAGTGATTCATTACTTACATATAACACCCAGTGCTCATCACAAGTGCGCTTTTAATCCCCATCACCCATTTAGCCCATCCTTGCCCACCTCTCCAGTAACCCTGTTTGTTCTCTTTGGTTAAGACTCTCTTATGGTTTCTCTCTCTCTCTCTCTCTCTCTCTCTCTCTCTCTCTCTCTCTCTCTCTCCCCCCTCTCCCTTTCCCTCCCTCTCTTTCCCCCCTCTCCCCCTCTTCCTCTCTCCCTCTCCCTCTCTCTCTCCCCTTCCCCTATGTTCATCTGTTTTGTTCCCTAAATTCCACATGAGTGAAATCATAGTGCAATTGTTTTTCTCTGACTTATTTTACATAGCATAATACACTCTTAGCTCCATCCACATCGTTGCAAATGGCAAGATTTCAAGGAATATTATATTTTAAATTGAAAACAAAGAGGGGTGAGGCTTTAATCACCAAGTTTTTTGAAAATCTGACTGATAAGGAATTTGAATTTATAATATTTTTAAGTCTTACACATAGAAAAATGTAAACACCGTAATTATATAACCTGATGAATTTTCACAAATCATATGCACCATGTAACTAGTATTTAGCTTTAGAAACAGAACCTTATCAGCATCTCAGAAGCCCTCTTCGTGAACTTTTCCAGATAATCTCCACACTGCAAGGGCAACCACTAACATGAATGCTGATGCCGTAGTCAGTTTGCCTCTGTGTGAGTTTTTTTTAAGAATTTCATAAATTTAGGGGTGCCTGGGTGGCTCAGTTAGTTAGGCGACTGCCTTTGGCTCAGGCCATGATCCCGGAGACCCAGGATTGAGCCCCACATCGGGCTTCTTGCTTCAGCGGGAAGCCTGCTTCTCCCTCTCTCAGTCCCTCTGCTTGTGTTCCCTCTCTGGCTGTGTTTCTCTCTGTCAAATACATAAATAAAATCTTTAAGAAAAAAAAAGAATTTCATAAATTTATAAATTTATGTCCTTTATAAAAGGACATACTTTTTTGGATATGACCTTTATCTCTCAACATATGAAAATGATAATATGAAATTCATATTTTCCTATATAGTTGTAGTTTGTTTCTTATTTAATATAGTATTCCACTGTGTAAATATATCACAATTAATTTACTCATTCTATGGCTCGGAATTGGGGTAATTTCCAGTTATTATTTATCAGTTTCTCTTGGTTTATACCTAGGAAGGGAACTGTCAGGTCACAGAATATGCATACATTCAGCATTAGTAGAAACTGCCTAAATGTTTTTGACCTTTTTCTAACTCTGGTGAAATCTTGTGTGGAAATTCAATAAATAAAACCATATTCAAAATGTCAAAACAGACATACAAGGGCACCTGGGTGGCTCAGTTGGTTAAACGCCTGCCTTTGGTTCAGGTCATGATTTCAGGGTCCTGGGATGGAGCCCTGCATTGAGGCTCCTTGCTTAGTGGGGAGACTGCTTCTCTGTCACACTGTCCCTTATGCTCTCTCTCTCTCTCTCTCTCCAATAAATAAATAAAATCTTTAAACAAACAAACATACAAAGCATAACGGAATGGGTGGATTAACAACAGATTAAACCCAGTGAAGAAAAAATCAGTGACTTGGAAGATAAATATGAGAAATACCCAGTATGTAGCTCAGAAAGGCAAAAGGATCAAAGAAGAGATTAAGAGACCTAAAAGATAGAAGACATGTCTAATTGAAGAAGGCTCAGTGGAACTGAGTCAGAGAAAGAGAGCCTAAAAATATCTAACTCACCATTATTGAGCTGAAAAGTAATATGAACCATACATGTAGAAATTTTTTTATAATTTCTAGTATATGTGTTTTATTTAACCCAATATACACAAAATATTCTTATTTCAACAGATAATCAATATTAAAATTATTGAGAACTTTTACATTCTTTCATATTAAGTCTGCAAAATCTGGTATGTGACTTTATACTTATACAACATCTCAGTTTAGCCACATTTCAGGAGCTCCTAGCCACATGTGGCTAGTGGCTACCTGATAGACAAAGCAGGTGGAACCAATGAGGGTATATACGGAAAAGAAATTGACCACAGGTTACTAGGTATCTGAAGGAATGAGGCAGTTGAAGCAGAGTGATGTTTTGTGAAGATGGGGGAATGTGGGTTAGTGTAACATCACAGAGCTGGCATTGGGCTTTGAGTTTACACACATTCATAGCCCTCTGTACACTTATTATACCCTTCAACATCCAGTGAATTACAAAATTACAGCTGTTGGGTAGTTCAGAGCAATAGTAAACAGCAGCGCAGTACAAGAAGAGAAATCTATCATATCTGTTGAATTTACAGGGGGGATTTGGGAACTTAGAATTTAATTATCCTTATGCAGATTTGACCAGAAGCCTAAATTGAGCATGTCTGACATTTACATCAGAGTTCACTGTGTGTATTAATAGAAGCAGGCAGGTTGGAGGTGGCTTTCATTTCTTTGGCTGTAATGATATGAAAACTTGAGAATGAATATAGGTAGGTTTTTACTGTGGTTTTTATGTCTCAGTTAAAAGATAGCTCCATGTCCTAGTGTGCTTGTGCAACACAAAAGGTATATTATCAGGCTCTGAATCAAATACCTTATGAACTTGACCGAAATGACCTCAGACTTCCTGGGAAATTCTGTTTGGGAAGATATGTGGCTCTAGGCCGTTGGGTCACTCTTGTAACAGCTTCAAAAGCAGTGAAGCAAGGTGTCTGGAACCTCTGTCTAGCCTCTGTCATTTGAAAAGTAGTAATAAGATTGAAAATGCATTTTTGTCTTTAAAAACACCTCTAGTGCTGTATTTATTTGTGTAATGATAACACGTTTTATGCTGGCTCTGCCAGTCCAAAAATAGGGGTGTGACTGTTATGCAAGGCATACCATTATATAAGGTTGTGATCTTTAGTTGGAAAAAAGTCTTCTTTTTCCCATAGTCTAAGTATGAGACCGACTTAGCCAAATTAAGTGCTGCCATATGTTTGATTATGAGGCTAGCACTAAAATTATTAGTTTAACCGAATTATATAGAAAGTTCTGTACTAATTTTGAAATACTCTTTGGATTGATTTCAGAAGTTTATGAAACAGTCTCAGTCTAATGTAGAACCTATACTAAGTTGATCATCTTAGAAAATATGCGAAAGCATATCCATCAGATGTTGAGCCTTTTATTTGTGCCCATCATCTGTGAAACCAAAGGGAACTTTTCATAGCCATTTTCCCCTGGGGTATGAGATTGAGTTTACTGGTGATGCCAAGGATCATTTAGTGGAAAGTATACGAAGAGTGAAGAGTTTCTGATTGTGTGACTGGAGGAAAGTCACTGATCACTTTACTTTTGGATACTTTGCAATTAAAAACAGATTCCTCATATATATTAGGATTGGAAGAAATCTTAGGAGTCATTTATTCTTACTCCTCACTCAAATTACTAGAATTTCCTAAAGCATCTGTGACAAATGACCATCCAGCTTTGGCTTGAATGCTGGACCAGAATTTACTCCCTTATGACACTGTTTGCTCTATCACTTGATATTTCACAAGGATAGACCATTCTCCTTGTAATGAGAGATAAAATCTTTTTAGCCAATGCCCAACACATAGGATGCTTGGGACATAAAGCATCGTAAATATTGAAAGTTGTTTTTTTTTAAAAAAAACACAGTTAAAAGACAGTATATAAATCAACAGATTATATATATATATATAAACTGTTTACAGAGATGAGCCTGCATGAATGGAGCTAGTCTAATTCATAATGCCTAGATCCTTGCTTTTCTTTCAGCAACTCCCCAGAGTGAAAGAATCAACATCTTTGTAGTATGACTTTATAATTTAGGCACTGAGCTACTGTGGGCTTGTCTTGGAAGTAGGGAAAAGAATTCTGCCTCTCTAAGGTTGACCAGGGACCCTCACATTTTTTTAAAAGCCGATTTCGTGCTTATCCTCAGGGTCTAATATCTAAACTCTTTTTTTTTATCTAAACTCTTAGTAGGGTTAGGAATTCTCTCATTTCTATTGCTTGCTGGGACTCCAGAGCCTTGTAGCTTTTTCCAGAGTGGAGATAGTGGGTGAATTACATATGTGGGATCTCTTTGGTTCACTCTACACTTTCTACCCTGGAAACTCTGAATCCAGCTCTGAAGGTTGGAATTTAGACTTGGGAAGGATGGGATGTGGCAAATAACAGAGCAGCAGAACCAGGCAGAGGATACTGAATTCTCAGGGTTTCTGGAGAGGGTAGCCTTCTGTATCCTCAATGTTCTCTTTCACTGAAAACTCAATAACTGACATCTTGGCTGGGCATCATCCTGGACAGCATATTCTTGATTTTGGAAAATGTGGTGGGGTTTTAGTAAGCTTCCTTTCTGATTTGGCATTTAGTGCTGGTTTTAGGTAATTCCTTCCTAACAGGTGCTAGGTTTCCCTGCTCCTTCTCAAATGAAGTTCCAGGGGACGCCTGGGTGGCTCAGTTGGTTAAGCAACTGCCTTCGGCTCAGGTCATGATCCCGGAGATCCGGGATCGAGTCCCACATCGGGCTCCTTGCTCAGCAGGAAGCCTGCTTCTCCCTCTCTCACTCCCCCTGCTTGTGTTCCCTCTCTCGCTGTGTTTCTCTCTATCAAATAAATAAACTCTTAAAAAAAAAAAATTATCAAATGAAGTTCCAGGGGGATTTACTTCTTCAGCAGTCTCAGAGTGCAAACTGAAGGCGCAGTGTTTTGCTCTAGGTGCTGTCTTGTTGGAGTGGAGAGAGGGGAGAAACCTAAACTATATTTATTTATTTATTTTATTACATTATTTTATTTTTTCAGTGTTCCAAGATTCATTGTTTATGCCCTACACCCAGTGCTCCATGCAGTTTGTGCCCTCAATACCCACCACCAGGTTTACCCATCCCCCTACCCCTTTCCTTCCAAGACCCTCAGTTTGTTTGTTTGTTTGTTTATTTTTAAAAGATTTTATTTATTTATTTGACAGAAACACAGCTAGAGAGGGAACACAAGCAGGGGGAGTGAGAGAGGGAGAAGCAGGCTTCCTGCCAAGCAGGGAGCCTGATGGAGGACTCGATTCTGGGACTCCAGGATCATGACCTGAGTTGAAGGCAGTCGCTTAACCAACTGATCCACCCAGGCACCCATCCTCAGTTTGTTTCTGAGTCCAAAGTCTCTCATGTTTCATCCCCCTCCCTGATTTACCCCAGTTTACATTTCCTTTCTTTCTCCTACTATCCTCCATATTACTTCTTATGTTCCACAAGTAAGTGAAACCATATGATATTTGACTTTCTGTGCTTGGCTTATTTCACTCAACATAATCTCCTCCAATCCGGTCCATGCTGCTACAAAAGTTGGGTATTCATCATTTGGGGTCTTTTTTGGTTCCATATAAATTTTAGGATTGTTTGTTCCAGCACTTTGAAAAATGTTGGTGGAATTTTGATTGGGATGGCATTGAAAGTATAGATTTCTCTGGGCAGTATAGACATTTTAATAATGTTTATTTTTCTGATCCATGAGTATGCGATGCTTTCCCATCTTCTTGTGTCTTCTTCAATTTATTTCATGAGTCCTAAACTATATTTAAATAAACACAGTAAGTCCCTTGGCTCATGGTTGGCTGCCATGGTTTCTTGTCATGGTTTCTTGCCAAACATCCATTTCAAGTATTTATATCCCTGATGTTGAAACAAACACACTCTATTAGACATTCCAATATTAAAACTTCTTTGGGAAATGGAATTAAGATGTATCCCCAAGGAAAAGTTAGACATTCAGGGCAAAAACTCAAATAACAAGAAAAAGGAAGAAATTCAGGCAGTTTATAAGCTGGAAAACAATGAAATGACTGAAAACCAGGGAATGCGATGATTACAGGTAGAGTGGGATTAGGAAGAAGCTGGTGCTAACAGATGTCAGAGGTATTGACTCCAGTGGTTAGAGGCGTAGAAAATGGTGGATCTGTGAGATTTGAGGTGAACAAGCAAGGTGAGAATTATAAAAGCTTTACGTGGATCGGCATCCTGAAGGGTTCTTGGGCTTTTTGAGGAAGACGTGGTATAGCAGTCTCAGTGTTGGATACAAATCCTAGCTCCCTGCTCATTATCCAAGTTCTTCTACATGTCTTTTTCTTAGTTTCATTGTCTATATAGAAGTACAGCTATTCCAATAGCATCTTCTTTGCAGGGTCATGGTAGAGATTGTAATGGCAGGTCAAGGGATAGCATGGTGGCTGGTACTTCTTACATGTCAGGCATTATTAGTATCTATATTTCTATAGCTCAGAATGATATTTGGCTCATAGCTGGCATTTAATAAATGTTGAATAAATGAGTGAGCATCTGTGGTTAGTGTTTTAATAAGAGTTTATCTAATTTAATTACTTCATTTAATTACTTCCCTCTCCTGCTGGTTAATATCATTTGGTGTCCTATTAAGACATATAGAAAACTTTGGAATAAAGGTTCTGAGAATAATGGAGGACCAAACTCATAGATAGTAAATACCAATATTTTCTCTTAATTAAGAATATAAGCATTTTAGGGGCACCTGGGTGGCTCAGTTGGTTGGACGACTGCCTTCGGCTCAGGTCATGATCCCGGAGACCTGGGATTGAGTCCCATATCGGGCTCCCTGCTTGGCGGGAAGCCTGCTTCTCCCTCTCTCACTCCCCCTGCTTGTGTTCCCTCTCTGGCTGTTTTCTCTCTGTCAAATAAATAAAATCTTAAAAAAAAAAGAATATAAGCATTTTATAAATCAGAAATATATGCTCTTCCATGTGCATCATCATTTTGTAAATATAAATTAGTATGCAGTTAACCATATTTCACTTCATTTCTGCTTCTTTTCCTATTATTGACTATAAAATGGCAGCATTCTCCAGCATGTAAGGCAGAAATCTGGGAGTCATCACTGCTTCCTCTCCTTCCCTCATTGCCCATACCCATGCATGTTTGTGAGCATATAAGCCGATTAATCTCCTAGTTAGCTTCTGAAATTGTCCTTTGTGTTTCTCTCCGCTGTTATTGTTATTACTAGTCCAGCTATTGTCATCTCTTGTCTAAATTAATATCATAGTGCCCCAATGGATAATTATGGAAAAGTCTTCTAGGAATGTCTAAAGCAGCCAGTGTTGAACTTCCTGCTGGCAACCTCTCCAGTGTTTATGCACCTAAGATTCATGAGATTTAAGCAGCTTGGATTTCTGTGGGTTTGCAGAATGTTGGAGGTGCTTGCTTTCTCTCCTACTGAATTATGTACAAGACAACTGCTGCTGAAACTAGTTGGACATGCCTTTGCAGTGCACAAACCTGGAAGTTTTTCTGAAGTTTGCTGTTACCATGTCATATCAACTCCAAGGAAATATAGCTTCTCAGTATTACAGAAGATCTATCTGTGAAAAAATTTACAAAGATTGGGAAATAATTTTTATGTGTATTAGGAAAACACAACTTATTTAATCCAGATTTATTTAGCAAAGTCTATATGTATCTTCACGTTACTCTACTTAGGGCAGTTGATAGCCAGGGAAAGTAATATAGGATTATAGAATCCATCTTTCAGAATTCAGAGGCTCAAAGTTTCTATATTGATTAGGAAAACCCATGTTAAATGGATCAATAATCTCAAGTCACTTGTTCTAGGAGATGACTTTACCACCTTTGGGCAAGATTACTGACAACCTTACCAGAATGGTTAGGGAATCCAGCTTTGCAGGAATCATAAAGTACCTTGATAGATTGGCATGAGCTCACCTTACTCATGAGATCCAAGTACTCTAACTCTGTAGATGGAGGTAGGAAGATGCTAGGATCCAGCAGTTGGGTGGAGAAATAAATTTGTCAGGAAATAAGATTGAGAGGTTTAAGGGCTAGTTCTGGTACTAGTGTCCTTGACGCCAGTGGCTCTTGGTTTTCTCATGTATCCATAGTTGGCAGAGCTTCCTAACAGAGTCTGGCATGGCTTATGGCTTTTGGAACATTAAGTTAGTCACTTCTATGGGGATGTAGTTGCCTAAAATGATGGTCATAAAAGCTTCTGTTCCTGAATGGAAAAGATGGACCTGTTTTATGCTTAAGTGCCTGGAGAGAGGTGGGGAGAGAGATGAGAATAAAGAGGACTATATGGAGTACAGCTGGAGATGGATAAAGGTCAGAAGAGGAAGGAGTAATGTTTGTGAAAGACAACGTGAAAGTGAGCAGGAAGAACTGTAGGGCCCAGTTGACTAATCATAACATTAGCAGGTGAGTGAACCTCCGTCATTTTCTCCTCACCTGCTGTAGACCCCAAGGAGGATTTGACACCCGATGTTCCTTCGGCCTCCAGTAGAGCACGCTGTATTGCTACAAAGCAGCAGTAGAGAGGATAGCTTCAGAAAGTCAGTCATCTCATGGTGGCCCTGGTGACACAGCAGCGTACCAGCAATTTTACCTCCTTATGAGGAGAGGAGTAGCAGAAAGTTCAGAGTGGAAAAACATAGTGGTTGGTTTTGTACTTATTGAATGTGAAGTGGCATCTGATAGTACCCCCGAAATAACTGAGGGAGACTTCAAAGGAAGCCTGAGCCCTAATAATTCAGATGTTAATGGAAATGTGGCTACATTTGTGTTCATGGGCTGGTGAAACTTGCAATATTTGAAATACATATGATGGCTTAATGCTAAAATGCTATGATTATGCTGTATTTAATAACATTCAAACATGTGAGATAAAAAAATTACTTACCACTAATTTGCAAATAAATCACAGAATTTTTATCCAGAAGGAACTTTAAGAATCATCTCCTTCAACTTCCACGTTGTACACATTAGAGTCAGAGAACAAAGGACGGGAGGTGAGTGAGCTCTGTGATGTTGGGCATGTGAGTGGCGGAGAGTACCATATCCAGAGTTCCTGGGTCCTAGACTTAACCATTTTAGAACAAAAAGGAAGAGAAGAGGTGGAATTAAAAAAAAAAAA
>PITA01023872.1:0-27324 GCA_004023965.1 Spilogale gracilis
TTCTTCTTCTTCATCTTTGGTATTTTTGCTACCTACATTTTATTTTAGATTTTTAAATTATTTATTTTCTTTCTATATCCTCTGAAATATAAGTTCTAATAAAGCAGAGTTCATGTTTGTCTTGGCCATCCATGTATTCCTGAGGCCTGTAATAATTTTTAGACTTTGGTACTCATTCTATATGTTTGTTGAATGAGTCACCCATATTATACCTTTCGAAATATTATATATTTTCTTCTGGCTAAATTTAAAATGTATAGTAAGCCGGATGGTATACAAAATTTGACTTAATAACTTCCTCCTGCCAAACTTAGTTTCTCCCACACCTACATCAGGGAATCAGCTGATCAAATTAATTTAGAGGCTAACCTGTTTTTAAGGGTTCTTGAAATTTTCAGTGGGCATTGTGATCAAATCAAGTCCTCCTACTTGCAGTCCACCTTTGGTCGGAAATTCCCAAATCAATTATTTTTCCACTTGAGAGGATATACTAACATGACTTAAAAAGCAGTCCTAAGAACTGATTTTCTTGGCAGGTTGAAATTATGTATATTAAGTATAACATATTTTTGCAATTGTGCTATTTATTCCCCATTTCTAAATGTTATATTACCAGGGCATCTGGGTGGCTCAGTTGTTAAGCATCTGCCTTCTGCTCAGGTCATGATCCCAGAGTCCTGGGGTCCAGCCCCTTTATCAGGCTCGCTGCTCGGCGGAAAACCTGCTTCTCCCTCTCTCCCCGTGCTTGTGTTCCCTTTCTAGCTGTGTTTCTCTCTCTCAAATAAATAAATAAATAATAGCTTTAAAAAAATAAATGTTATATTTTCCTTTTAAGTATAACTATTTCTAAATAAATAAATATAAATAAAACTATTTCTAATGCTCTATAAATATTTCAAAATATTAAATCCTATAACCTCTTACCTTTTTCAAGAGCCTTAATCAGATTGTGGAATTACAAACCATGTGCAAAAATTTGGTCAGACTTAGATGATGATATCTGTGGTTAATGAATCTTAGAAGATAAGGTGAAGGAAAACACATCTTTTTAACCCCTCTGAAAGTTTCTTCTGAGAGGGCAGTATCAAATATACTCCTTATCCTTCTCTGTTTTAAACCAACAAAAATAAAATATAGGGTGTCCAAACATTACATTAGCAATCAAAGGTTAATACATAATAGCAATAGGTACTTTTAATAGGCACAAACAATTTTAATGGACACTAAACATTTTGCACATTTTCTCTCATTTATTTATTTTTTTTAAAGATTTTATTTATTCATTTTGACAGAGAGAAACACAGCTAGAGAGGGAATGCAAGCAGAGGGACTGAGAGAGGGAGAAGCAGGCTTCCCACACAGCAGGAAGCCTGATGTGGGGCTCGATCCCGGGTCTCCAGGATCATGACCTGAGCCAAAAGCAGTTGCTTAACCAACTGAGCCACCCAGGTGCTCCTCTCATTTATTTTTTATAATTTTCCATTTAATTTGCATTACTAATAGACTGTTTTTAAAGTTTTCATTATTTTTAGTTGAAATATAGTTGACATACAATGTTACATTAGTTGCAGGTATACAACTTATATTTGACAACTTTAGATATTATGATATGTTCATCACAAATGTAACTACCATCTGGCCTGTGCCATTGCTATTACAGTGTCACTGTATTCCTTATGCTGTGCCTTTTATTCCCATGGTTTATTCATTGCATAACTGGAAACCTTCATCTCCTACTCCCCTTCACCCATTTATCTCAAGCCCTCAACCCTCTCCCCTCTGGCAACCAATAGTCTGTTCTCTGTATTCATGTCTTATTCTGATTTTTGTTTATTCATTTGTTTGTTTTCGGGTTTTTTTAGATTCTACATATGAGTAAAATCATATGATATTTATCTTTCTCAGTTTGATTTATTTCAGTTATCATAATACCCTCTTGGTCCATCCATGTTGTTTCAAATAGCATAATCTCACCTTTTTATGGCTGCATAGTATTCCATTATGTATATTCATATAGATGTATAGATATATATAGACATACATATAGGCATAGATTCACATACACCACATTTTCCTTATCCATTTGTCTATGATGGAGACAGGTTTTTCCATATCTTGGCTATTGTAAATAATGCTGCAGTATTCATAGGGGTGCATATATCTCTTTGGATTAGAGTTTTTGTTTTCTCTGGGTAGGTAGCCAGTAGTTTAATTACTGGATCCTAGGGTAGTTAATTTTTGAGGAACCTCCATACCATTTTCCACAGTGACTGTACCACTTTGCATTCCCACCAACAGTGCAGAAGCGTTCCTCTTTCTCCACATCTTCACCAACACTTGTTATTTCTTGTCACTACAATAAAGTAGTCATTCTAACTGGTGTAAGGTGATATCTCATTATGATTTTGATTTTCATTTCCCTGATGAGAAATTATGTTGAGTGTCTTCACATGAAGAAACTAAGGCCTAGAGAGGTTTTAAAAAGTGCCGAGGGAATACAATAGTATTTGACAATTTTGTCAGTGACAAGGAAGCCTTTCTTCTTTAAGATCCATGCTCTTAACCATCACACTATACTGAAATTTTACTACAGCTGTGCCAACAAAGAAGAGGACTGTTGTAAACTTCCAAAGGTCAAATAGTGCTTTCCCACAGTTCTGGTTATTATGGAACAGTCCAACATCCTACAACCAGCCTATATAAGACAGGCCACATGATAGAACTCAGCATCTTTCATTATTCTAATATATACTCTTGTGAATACATAGCATTTGCTTGTGTTATGTTTCATGTACAATCCTTTATAATCTTTAGTATAAGTCTGTGAAATGTGTATTATTTTTTAAATTTTACTGGGTCAACCTCAATGCTAAATAAGTACTCAGAAGTTTGTGATTGGAGGGAAATTGTATGCTAATTCACACCAGAGCAACATGTATATTCGTGTGTGTGTGTGTGTGTGTATAAATTCTTCTTAAAGTTGATGACAACAATAAAATTTAAATATTACCATTTCAATTTTACAAAGGTAAGCAACAAACAGTGACATAGGCCTTCAGGGAAGGGCCAAATTAAAGAGAAGCAGATAATAAATGATCCAGTGGGAGACAAAATTCACAGTCCATTGGGCTGAACAGAGAAGTCTCCATCTGTACATAGCATTTTAACTGGGTCTGAAATGGGGGAAGTCATAATATATCATTCACTTAGTTGTTCAAGAGAAAGAAATACTACAAACTCAGATGACAATTAATCTGCTTTGTTCTTTAATTTATTTAGACCTTTTTAATCATTTTTTAAACAAAGGATTTCAGCATTTCCAGATTTGACATGTGTAAACTGAAATATCAAACACTTTTTAATATATTCACTACTACCTTTCCTCCAAAATGTATCTTCTTATAGATTTTAAAAAATGAAAGTTAAATTGCATATTATTATTGACTCATCAAGCTCCCCTACCTTGACTCTTAGATTGATTAAGCAATTTATAAAATAGCATTATGGAACATGCAAAAATGATTATAAAAGTTCTTCTATTTTTATGAAAATAATTGAGTTGATTTATGTTTTAATTATCTGTGTTATTTTGTATAGTGGATTGGAATACCTTTTTCCCTGAATTACTAATAAAAAAATACTACAGGCTTGGTGAGTCAAATAAGTGGTTAAATACAGAACAGTCCAGGATACATTTAATACTAAATTGGATAAAAGTACTAATTGACATGTGAAAGATAAAAACCGTCAGTTGACACCAACAACACTAAGATTAACAAGAATTTTATAATAATCGTTATGAAATGCTTTAAGCAGTTACAAATCCTCTTGAGAAAAATGAAAAAATAGAAAATCTTAGAAAAGAAATATAAGTTATAAAGATGAAACAAAGGGAAATTTTAGAACTGAAATATATAATAAATAAAGAAAAACCTCCCTGGACTGTCTCAAAGCAGAGACTATGTAGGATAAAATCAGTAAACTAAGGAAAGAGCAATAAATATACTTAACTTGAATAGTGCTGTTATCATTAAACAAATTCAATTTGTATATAATTTGTATATAACAAATTTGTTACAAAGCTCCTCACCAAAACCAAAACCAAAACAATAACAACTATAAAAACAAAAATCCTCTAGGCTTACATATTTTCACTGGAGAATTTAAAGAATTAACACAAATTTACACTATCAGTAAATAGAAGAGGAAGGAACATTTTCTACCATATTGATGCCACAATATTACCTGACACCAAAACGACAGAAATACAGCACCAAAAAAAAAAAAAAAAAAAAGAAAAAGGAAACTGTAGACCAGTATCCCCTATAAATTTAGATGCCAAAATTATAAACAAGATAGCAGTAAATTTAATCCATCATTGTACAAAGAGTTTTACACCATGTCCAAGGGGGTTGATCTCAAGCATGCAAGGACAGTTCATTTTCTTGTTTTTGTTTTTGAAAATCAATCAAGATGGTTCACCATAACAACAGGCTAAAAAAGAAAACTGAAGTGATCCTATCACATAATGCAGAAAAAGCATATGACAAGGGTGCCAGGTGCTGCCTTTGGTTGAATATCTGACTCTTGATTTAGGCTCAGGTTGTGATCTTACGGTGGTGAGATAGAGCCTCCCTCCAGGCTTCACCCTCACTGGGGAGCCAGGTTCAGGTTCTCCCTCTTCCTCTGCCCCTTCCCTATCCCCAAGGGCTTTTTTTTCTCTCTCTCTCTCTCTTTCAAAAAAAAAAGAGAAAGAAAGAAGGAAAAAAAAAAGAAAGAAAGAAAGAAAGAGAGAGAGAGAGAGAGAGAGAGAGAGAGAAAGAAAGAAAGAAAGAAAGAGAAAGAAAGAAAGAGAAAGAAAGAAAGAAAGAAAGAAAGAAAGAAAGAAAGAAAGAAAGAAAGAAAGAAAGAAAAAGAAAGAAAGAAAGAAAAAGAAAGCAAGCATTTGGCAAAATCCAATACCTATTCCTGATAAAAGTTTTCAGCAACCTATCAATAAAGAAGAACTTGCTCAACTAGTAAAGATTATCTACCAAAAACCTAGTGTTGGTTTCATCTTACCTAACGGTGACAGACTTCTTTACCTTTCAAGTTGAGAATAAGGCATGGACTTCTGCTGTCATGATTCTTATTTATCACAACACTGGAATCTCTAGGCAGCATAGTAAGGTAAGAAAAGGAAAGGAAAGGCATATAATTGGAAAGGAAGAAATAAAACTGTCTATTTGCAGATTACACAAGTTTATATGTAGTGGTTGGTAGGGTTTAGAGTAGGTAAGGAACATGTGATGATAGTTATAGGAAGTTACTCATGTGATAAAATTACATAAAAGTGTTTATACATACTCACATTACTGCATTTATAATTGCTAAAATCTGAATAAGCTCTGTGGATATTACTAATGCCAATTATCTGGTTTTGGTATATCATATATTATATTATATTATATTGTATTATATGTTAATATTGGGAGAGGCTTGGAAAAGGATGCAAAGGACTAATCTATACATTTCTTTGCATCTTCCTGTGAATCTGTATTTCAAAATCAAAACTTTTTTCTTAAAAGATTGATTATATCATAAGCAGCATAGAGTTACCTTTCTACAGTGAAGGTTTAATCAGGTATAAATTAATTCCTTTGTTATCTTTATTAAATCATAATATAATGCCTTTATTATATTCTTATGATTTATCAGATACCTACAGTCTCTCAATCCTTCCAGAAAATATTACCCCATATTAGTGAGAAATTATTTAAAAATCAAAATATTTTGACATAATAGAACATTTTGTTCTCATTTTTAAACTCATGCTTCAAAAACTATAAACATGGTTCTCTCCATGGATTATTTCACTTCAGAAAAATTCTCAATTGGTGACCTCCATTTCTCTATCTAAAAAGGAAGATAATTTTGAGGACCTATCTCAGTATGTTTGGGCTGGTATAACAAAATATCTCAAAATGTGTGCTTATAATATAATTCTGGAAGCTGGAAGTTCAAGATCAGGGTGCTGGCATAGTTGTGTTCTAGTGAAGGGCCTCTTCTGGCTTACTAACTGCCTACTTCTTGTTATATCCTTAAATGGAGGAAGGAGAGATGATCTCTCTGGAGCTCTTTTATAAGGGCACTAATTCCTATCATGAAGACTCTGCACTCATGTCCTAATCATCTTACAAAGGCCCCACATCCTAATACCATCATGTTGAACACATTAGGTGTTCAGTATATGAATTTGGGGGCAACACCAAAATGCAAGCTATAGTACGACTGTTCCAACCTTCACTGTTAAAAATAGGATAAGGACACACAGGTGGTGAGACTTGTAAAAAAAAAAAGTTTTAGGGAGAGAAAAGAGTGGTTTGGAATACTGACTCCTGGGGAAGCAACCTAAATTATCTTAGGCAAAGTTTCCATACTCCATCTTTTCAAATATGAGCATATTTCTCTTTCCCTGAAATAGGAGTAGCAGGTCAATCTGAAAACAAGAAGTTTGCTGCTGATCTGTCACATTTTTCTTTGAGTGCAATTGAAGAACTGAGAGAGTGCTAGGGGGTTGGCAGCTGGGTTCTTGTCAGCAAACCATCTCTTGCTTGGTTGGCAAGATTAAAAATGGTTATTGCCTTAGGAAGTAAAGGGTAGCCTGGAGGAAATGGCCTGGAGGAAACTAAAATGCAGCACTATAAAATCAATAACATTGCAGAAAGAAGGTCATTTAGTCATCAGAGGACCTTCGGAAGATCTTTTTGTTCAGGAGGTGTAGTAGCTGCAGTGACAAGTTACAAAGTAAACAAGCTCACAAAAATTTCAGAAAATATTTTGAATGTCAGTGCTTATTTTCTACAAAGATACTACAGCATCCCAAGAGATAAAGATGTTGGCCTTTCTTGTCTGACTCTTGTTATTATTTCCTTAGATGTAATAATGCGTACATTTAATTTTATGGTTAGTATATTAAGTTACCATTTGTAGGGTTTCATTTTGTAAGAGGATGTTGTCTTCTTAGTTAGAATCTTATATCAATCTGTCTAATTTAGACTTGAACTTGAGGTATAAATTTTAAGAAAAGCAAAATCAGAAAACAAAGTTAAGGGTCAAAGATTTCTTGAAAGGGTACAACTGAAGAAAACTGTTTCTGTAAATATAAACATCCATGAGTATAAATGGATGAAACGCTGAAGCTACCCAGTAAGGTAAAGGGTGGAAATCTAGGGACCAGCAAATGAGAATCCATGTAGACCCAAGAAAGTTATTTGCTGATTAGTATGAGGCCTTGTTTGACCACAGCTAAAAGACATAACAAGCCTTTGAAACATGTCCATGAAAGCTTCATACAAGCTTTGTAATGATGGCAAAATAAAAGCTCATGAAGAATGCCAAAAATATGCTGGAACTTTCTCAACTATAATGGCCTTCAAAATAACCATTAGCAAAAGATCCATAATTAGGATGAATCAACTGACCAGTATGAAAACAGCAGACATGACATCTGTTAAAGCCAGAGAGGCAATGGGGAAAAAAACAAAAACAAAAACAAAAAAACAACAGTGTCACCTACTCTGACTGATGTATCCTAGAGCCAAGGGCTCATTTCTATCCACTAAACCCTATAGAAAGATAAGAAATAAAATAAAGGTGTATGAATAAATTGATGTAAATTCATCATCCTGCCTCAGAAACTATCTCCAAATCCAACTGCTGAATGCTTTTTACTAAGAAGAGATTTTAAATAGAATATGTACTTGTGAATGAATATATAGAAGTAATATACATACATATAAATTCAGTTAAATGTGAGAAATAACTGTGAAGCCTATTTGATTGCTGTGAGAGGTGGAATATTTCTTTTTCTTGCAATTTTTCAACTTCCTACTTTGACAATGAGCTTCAGCAGTAGGTCTATGAAGAAATAGGGAAGAAGAAAATCCATTTTGGGAGACTGTAATCCTCCGGTATTCTAGTCTCTTCTATAGATTTTGTGGTTATATGAAATGCCAGGAACTTAATATTAGAGTAGGATCTTTTTGAGGGCCCTATATTGATGTGTAATTACTAGGCTATGAGGGGCTAGCTGTTGTTTACAATTTTATTCTAAAATTTATTCCAAACACAAGAAATAAATGCCAAATGAAGATTGAATTCATCTAGTAACTACGTTCAGAATATTTACTAAAGTGTCACTAGAAATTGTGGCCATTAATCTAGTCTTGGCACTATATGGTAGTTGTTGATGAGGAAGAATAATCTACAGCCTTTCAGTTATTTGGAAATCATATATTTGATAGGGGACTTATATTTAAAATATATAAAATCCTTACAATTAAGTAATAAAAGATGAGTAACCCAATTTAAAAATGGGTAAACGATCTGAACAGACATTTTTATAAGGAAGGTATACAAGTGGCTAGTAAGCCCATAAAAAATACTCAACACCACTAGTCATCAAGGAAATGCAAATCAGAAACACAAAATACCATTTCATACCCGTTAAGATGATTATAATCAAAAGTTATTTAATAACAAATGTTGAAGATGTGGAAAATTAGAACTCTTACACCATGCTGATAAGGATGTAAAATGATGTAGTCACTTTGGCGTTAAGATGATGGTATTTCCTCAAAATGTTAAATATAGACAACCATATGATCTACCAATTATACTCCTATTCATATGTCCAGGAGAAATGAAACACAAAACCTTGCATATAAATGTATATAAACAGCATTATTCATAATAGTCAAAAGGTGGAAACATAGTAGTTAAAATACAATAGTCAAAAGATAGAAACCAAATGTCCATCAACTCACAAATGGCTAAAGAAAATATGGTATATCCATATAATAGTAATGGTATAATATTTGGCCATAAAAAGAAATATCATTGTAATGTGTGTTACAATATGGATGAATCTCAAAAACATTAGGTTAAGTGAAAGAAGCCACTCATAAATACCACATATGATATGATATTCTGTTCATATAAAAGGTCCAGAATAGAGAAATCCATAGAGACAAAAAGTAGATTAGTGATTATAGTGCTGGGGGAGGGAGAGATAAGAGAAGTGATACTAAAAAGTATGGGGTGTTTTTTTTTTTGAGGTGATGAAAATGAACTAAAGCTGACCGTGATTATGGTTGCACATATCTGTGAATATACTGGAAAACATTGAATTGTACATCTTAAATGGTATAGGGAGTTGTAGGGTTTGTGAATTATATCTCAATAAACCTGCTGAAGGAGGAGAAGGAGGAAAGTAGGGGGAGGGAGAAGATGAGGATGACAAAAGAAAAATTTGTGGCTACTCAGTTAATTCCTAACATTATCCACACTTTGGTGCTGATGTTACGGGGCGGAGGGAAAGAAAGACATTCCCTGCCCAGCAAGGCAAATGCTTGAAAACATGCAACAGGAAATAAGGAAAAGATCTCATCCTTTAGAAACTTACTGACAAGAGCTAATGTGATAATGCCTTCCTATCAGGTAACAAAAGACAGGAAAGAAATAGAATTACAGTATTTGATCAAGCATTGAACTCTAAAATATGTAGAGACATTTAGTATCAGAGACAGTCGATGCAGAAAAATGTTGGATGCTACAGATCTATCATGATTCCATAAACAGTTGCAGTCAATTACAATTCACTTGCAATGCTAAACTACTTCTTTTTGTTTTGACTCATTACAAGATATGTTTCCTGCACTCTCAATTAGGTTTTCAGTGGATGTATAACAAAGTAAGCATTCTGAGACCAGAAATTGTTTTTTAAAAAATTTAAATGAGCTAATTCCTAGTTAATTACAATAGAGGTATGACAATTTATTGGACAAGTAGATAATATAAATGTATTGAAACATAATGAATATCTCTCTGAACTTCATTAGGCTTTCATATACTCATTTCTATTTAATTATAACTAAATCACCAACATTTATTGCCGAGTTAGAAACACTTTCAAATAATAGCATGGTTAATACTGAATTAAAGCACAATCCAATGGAAGTCTCTACACAGAAACAAATGAATTAATGAGAAATAAATTTGTCACTGTAAGTACTAGAAGAGTTATTATAATTATGTCATTATTTCAATTTGATATGCAGAAACATTTTAGAATTTGTAGGCTCAAAAAGGGGCATATTTAAAAAGTTAATTTTGCTGTTTTATGTGGTTTCTCATGTCAGTAAAGTATTTCTCTTTAGACAATTTGTCATTTGAACCATTTTGTACTGAATTCTCCTGGCCCCTAACTGAATTGGCCCCAAGTTTCAAGAGTTACAGATGAAAATGAAGCATAATGAATTTAAAGTCATTGGATTAAAAACACTCATTATCATAATGAAAATCAAAACATGTCATACAGGTCTGAAGAAACATGTCATGGCTGAGGAAAGTTTGAATTTATTTTTTCCCATTCCAAAAATATTCCATTTATAAACAATTTATTTCTTCACATACTAAGTTTATGAGAAATACATGAATAAGAAAGTGATTGCAAATTGATGTGTCCCATTCTGATTTTTTTTTCAAAATATGGTATATTTTGCAACAAACTTACTGTAATGTGGCAAACACACTATTGATTTCCAGAAGTTACATTTTCTATGATAATTTTCCTTCATTTGTATTTTGAGAAGCATTTTGCCAAGTTGACCAAAATTTGCAGCTAGTTCATATATTTGAACACAGAATTTAACATAAATCTTTGCTGTTTCTTTTTAATCCTTTCTAAAACATCACTACCAAGCTACACACATGTATGTCTAAAAAAATATTGGTCACTTAATTGATTGTCTCAATTATTAATAGGTAGGATTTAGAAATACAGTGGTGTAGCTTTAAACTCCAGGCTGCAATCCCTGGGAGGTGGCAAAGCCCCTGTCACTTGAAGACTACAAAGATCTGGGCGGCATATTTAATATTAGGGGTTCTCTCTCCTCCTTGGTCGCTAGCAGCTAGATGCTTCCACTTGGACATCTCTGTCATCTGAGGTGAATATTCTCTTTTGTCTTCAATAATATCCAGCTCGCTGCCCTGGTTAACTCTTTGATTTTTATCCAGATGTGACTATTGTTGAGACCGAGACTCCCTAAGGTCTCTTCTTCTATCCTTTCTTCCTGAATCAAAATTGTGTTTCTGCCTTATCCTGTACATTCCCGTTTCATCTCTTTAATCAGCAATTTTTCCAAGGAGATCAGACTACTTTTAAGGCAAAATAGCATGTTATAGTCAAGATCAAGGCTACAGGTCATTATTACCTAGACCCTCTCAATGGTGGAGCTAGGAATCTATGTGTTTGAAGACAGATTCTTCCTCTTTATCTACCTTTATATACTAAAACCATGAGTTAATACAGATACTTCCCATTCCAGTCCAACACCACAGGGTGCAATTTAGCTTTTCTTCTTTTCATATTTGTAACTCCCTTCCCAAATAGTGGGAAACTTGACACCCATTATCCTTCATATATGTACTTATTCTCCCAGCAATAGAAAACACAGAAAATAGTTTCAGAATTACTGTTTCATACCACTGTGAAAAATAAACCTACCAACCATAGCTCACTGTTTGTTTACAGTTCTTTTTGTCTTTAGACTGATACTATGTAGCATAAAGACAAAAATTTAAAATAAAAGACTTAATTCATCCTGATAAAAATAAGGACAGGCATATCCTGCTCTCTCCCATTTCTTAAAATATTTTCTTTTGTGAATTTGTAGTTGTAAATGAATGTAAATCTTTTTTAAAAAAGATGTTCTTGCTGGATTCAGTATCTAAGAATATCTTTCTCAAGGAACTGTGATTATAAGCAAATAACAATAGAAATAATGCTCCCCAGTTTCTACAGAAGCCTAAGATCATCACTTCAGTTGGCACTTGGCTCTAAGTTGCAAATTTACCTGCTTTCATAAAGATATGAAAAGTTTATTCTTCTTTTGTATAAGGCCAGTTAACGAACACTGAAGTTTATCCCAATTACCAGGTAAATATAGGATGGACTATATGTGATAAAATGTGCTGGGTTGGGACTAGTAAGGACTAGTTATTGGTTATCTGCAGAATATGTATGGAATGGGTTGTGTCTCCCTGGTAATTTAAAAAGGTAAAATTTCTTTCTGTCCTTGCAGTGTCTTAGGGAATTGCCTGTGTTGCATGTTGCATTCCATTTAATGCTTATTCAGTAATAAACTGTTCTTTTTCTCCCCACTACCTTCATAGAGGGTTTGAAAGGTTAGAAAATTTTGTTTTCAATCGTATTTCCCCAACAATCATCAAAACTGTGTATAAGTTAGTTAATTCTAACTTCCCCTTAGTGCAGTTGTATATTCACTTGAAATAGAATTAAATTGATTTATTTCTGTTTGGGTCTATTTTGTTTTTTGTTGTTGTTGTTAAGTTTATTGTTGAGAATATAAAATATCAGTGGTTTCTGAACATATGTGAAAAGTTTTATTGAAAGATCAGTGGTTTCTGAACATATGTGAAAAGTTTTATTGAAAGAAATGTAACCCTACCCCCACACCCCCACTGGAATCCTTCAACTTCATTCTTACTCACCCCTGTAGTTAATGAATTTCATTAATATCTGCTTCATGTTTCTTGTGGTTCCTGTTACACATATGACCAAATATGTACATATTTTCTTATTACCTCTTCTTTCTTACACAAAAAGTAGCATACTGTATATGCTCTTTTGTACCTTGCTTTTTATACTTAACACATACAAGAAATCATTCCTTATCACTTCCCTGAGCTCTTCTCCATTTTTTCTTATGAATACATTGTACCAACAGTGTGTGAATATGATATTGTTTGTTTAACCAATATTTCATATTTGGGCATGTAGTCGTCTACAATATTTTGCAATTACGAACAATGGTAGGAAAAAAAAAGCTTCTGTATATACATTTTTATATTGTTAGAATTGTATCTTCATGGTAAATTCCTGGAAATGGGATTCCTGGATCAAAAAGTAAACATACATGTATATTTACTTAGATTCTACAAAATTCCTTTCCATAATGGTTGTACCAGTTTGCATTCTCACTGATATATGAATCTGACTATTTTCCCATAGCCTCACCAATATAATATTTGTCAGTATGATAGCTTAGAGGGCCACCTGTGTGGCTCAGTTGGTTAAGCATCTGCCTTCAGCTCAGGGTCCTGGGTTGGGCTCCCTGCTCATTGGGAAGCCTGCTTCTCCTTCTCCCTCTGCTGCTCCTCCTGCTTGTGCCTGCTCTCTCTCTCTGTCAAATAAATAAATAAAATCTTTGAAAAAAGAGAGAGAGAGAGAGTCTGACACTTAATCGACTGAGCCATCCAGGTACCCCTGTCCCCAACGTTTAAAAGATTTCTTTTACATGATGTATTAGTCTTTTATCTGTGATAACTGTTATAAATATTATCTTCCAGATTATTGTCTTTTGACATTGCTTAAGGTATTTTACAGATTGAGTTCCTTAAGAAGTGCATAAAGATAGAGATAGATACTGGTATGTAGGTACCTTATTAAATAATACTCTTGAGATCAATACTTATGGAAAGGAAAAGTTAAGTTCAACTGTTTCATGTTCTACTCTCTTCTATGCCTATATATCTTTTGCTTGGATCATTCAAGTATTTCAGAAAGCAATAACAATAATAAATAAGGAAAACAGATAAAAGAAAAACAATAAAAAGCATAATATTTTCTTCTAACATACCTCCATTCTCTGTATCATGGCTCTGCTAAATAAGTGTCAAGAAGAGGTGAAAGATCAAGGTAATTTTTAAAGTTGTCTTAGGTAAATTAATAATTTAATCAGAATATTATAGATGGTCTTGCATCATAGGCAAAAAGGTTCAAAGCATTTGGTAAGCATAAGAAAATACAAATAAAAAATTCTGAAAAAATTCTGATATGTTCCTATTTTCCATAATCTAATTTTTAATTTGTTCAATTTTAAAGACCTAAACTAATGACCTAAAGACCTAAAAAAGTCCCAAATTTCTACTCTATCTCCCTCCTTTTAATCACTTTATGTTATTTTACCTCACAAAAGGTTTTGGAACAGTTAAAAAAACACCTTTGCAGGTAACAAATTGCTAATAACAACCACAGCTGTTCTTACCTGTTGACAATGTTATAGTCATCTTATTATAATGTAGTATCGAAGTCATGACTATCACAGACATAGTAAGTTACATTTATAGAGGCAGCCTATTCAGTTTGGGAACAATAGGATTAACCATAGAGAGAGGAAGAGGGCATCACAAAAACACTCAAAGACAACCAACCAGAGAATTAAATGCCCATAATCAATTGCCTTTATCAACACATTTTTTTTAAGATTTTATTTATTTATTTGACAGAGAGAAACACAGCTAGAGAGGGAACACAAGCAGAGGGACTGAGAGAGGAAGAAGCAGGTTTCCTGCAGAGCAGGAAGCCCGATGTGGGGCTCGATCCCGGGTCTCCAGGATCATGACCTGAGCCGAAGGCAGTCGCTTAACCAACTGAGCCACCCAGGCGCCCCAACACATTTGTCTAAATATCTGCAAGCAGGTATGAATCATTGCTGAGACCTGGAATCTGGAAGAAAATATGAGGAAGGTGATCTCTTAACCACACCATTAGTAGTTCCCATGTGCACACTTCTGCAGAAGTACATTCTGGGATTATCTGCCCACAGTGTGGGTATAAGCATGTTATATCAGAGCAAGACTGCCTTGGAAATGTCTTTCATATATATTTTTTTTTCTCAAAAGAATACCTAATTATTTTTTCTATGAATAAAGAAAACTTAAATCCTCACCTCAGTTTTGGTTCTCCTTCTACTCTATAAAGTAATTAAATTGAGTGTATCCTTCCAGATATTCTTCTATTCCCTAAACACACACGTATATATCCACTCTAATATTCTTTCCATTATTGAGGTCACCTAAACAAAGATCAGTTTGGGGCAATTCAAATTGTGCACCCAACCACATTTCTTATTTTATCCAAGTTTTTTTAAGTGAAACATAATACACAGTTCAGTGAAGAAGAAAATAAGCTACAGAAGGATGCTCTATAGTTTGCAGTGTGAGAATATGGAGTGTTATGCTTTATTTTCTCAATGGTAAGAGTGGTTGAGGTGGAAAGGAGAGAGGGTGACATATGCAATTCTTTCTTTCTTCTCCTTTTCCTATCTTCTTATTTTTACAAAATTCTGGTAGGATAGGCTATAGGAAGTCAATCTACTACCTCAATTTGGAACATCCTGGGAATAAAAAGGTCCCAAAATAGATTGTATAATGCCTTGTTTGCTGTCTTTCAATATTTAGGATGATGATGATAAGAGTACTGTTCTCCAAGGAAGACAACTCACAATCCTGTCATAATTCCAAATTCTTTGTTTGGACACCTATTAATAAAATGCTTAAACCTGAAGCTACATTATAAAACCACCAGTCCCTGCATATAAATCCAAATACATAGAACATTACCTAGTGCTTTAATCCCTGGATATTGTGAGTACACTTACTTTAGGTAATAATAACAGAGAATACTACAAATGCCATAGGATTTGAGTTGGAATTATGTAACCTGATCCCATCGCAGGGACACAGCAGGCCCAGAGGGACATCTCCCGTGTTCGAGCTTATTTCAGTTAGGGCCGTTATTGGCTGTCTGAAATGACAATTGAGATCCTGGCAAAATGATTTCCTAGTCACTTTGGTTTCTTTTGTTCACATCTTCAACACAATACAACACTTTGTATTTTGATCTGGAAAAAAGAAAGAAAGAGAGAAAGAAAAGACAAATAAAGTCAATTCCAAAAGGCCCAGGTACTCAAGGGCAGAGGAAGATGCCTGAGTCCATAGTGGGCTCAGCTTGGGGCATGGTTCTCTTCTGCTGCAATTGGATTGAAAGAACACAGATGGGTTGTGTGCAAGGTAATAAAATGCTTGGGGAGGTGAAATGACTCCAGAAGAGAGGAGCCGACGATGGCAAATAAGGCATTAAATTGGCAAAGGAAGTGAAAATCAAAGCCCATAATCTAACTGGAGTCACTGAATATATACAACTCCCAAGCGCCCAACAATCTTAAATGACTTAAATGGTTTTAATGGTTTACAAAAAGAGGAAAATGTATTTACATGGGTCAGTACTTAAAATAAATAATTTTTACTTTATTCTTTCTAGTGTGTTTTATTAAAAATAATTTTTATGCCGTCCCTTAATTTATGTAGAACAAAAACAAGATGCTGCCACTGCCAAAGAAAAGAAACAACAAACAACTGTGGTCAACTTGCAACATATTTTTTAACTAACTATTTATTTTATTGATTTTTTTATTTTAAAAGAATTATTTTTATTTGGAAATAATGGTAGATTTAAATGGAGCTATAAAAAAATAATCCAAGAGATCCTGCATATTTTTTACCTGTTACCCCAATGGTATTATCTTACAAAATTATAGTACAGTAGCATAACTAGGATATTGATATCAATACAGGCAAGATGCAGAACAATTCCATCACCACAAGACCCCTAGCCATTCAATGCATTTAAAATCCTCAGATCAACAGGTCTTACAAGTACTGGCTTAACATATTAAATGAAAAGCATGGTACTTGGAAGCAAAATGGGTACATATATATAAAGCATATGTTGGGTCTTTTTAAAGGAACTAAAAATACAGTTGGGTACAAAGTACATATATTTGCAGAATTAACAATATCTAATGCCAAGAGTTGTGGTGGGAATTAACATTTAATAAGTAGCGTTATACATCAAGCATATTTATATTATAATTTATTCTTTACAATTTCCTAAAATAGATGTAATTATTATCCCCATTTTATAGATGAGGAAAATGTACTTGTTTAAAAAGATTTCATTTATTTATTTGACAGAGAGAAACACAGCTAGAAAGGGAACACAAGCAGGCGAAGTAAGAGAGGGAGAAGCAGGCTTCCCGCCGAACAAGGAGCCCCATGAGGTGCTCGATCCTAGGACTCCAGGATCATGACTTGAGCCCAAGGCAGACGCCTAATAATTGAGCCACCCAGGTGCTCTGGAAAATGTACTTCTTATAGTTAGTAACACATGGAGTTAGAACTTAAACCTGTCTAGACAGTATGTGTCAAATGAGACTGAGAAGACAGAGATCTCTTTGGGAACCTCAGGATGGTATTCAGAAATTGTGAGATTTAGATTCCACTTAGAGTATAAATAAAATCTAGTTAGGTGTGGGACACCGGGGTGGCTCAATTAGTTGTGTGTACCTTTGACTAAGGTCATGATCCCAGGGTCCTGGAATCAAACCCCACATCGGGCTCCCTGCTCAGCTGGAAGCCTGCTTTTCCCTCTCTCACTCCCCTTGCTTCTTATGTTTCCTCTCTCGCTGTGTTTCTGTCAAATGATAGATAGGTAGGTAGGTAGATAGATAGATAGATTAAAATAAAATAAAATAAAATAATAAAATAATAAAATAAAATAAAATAAAATAAAATAAAATAAAATAAAATAAAATAAAATAAAACCTAGTTAGGTGAAAAGAATCAAGATGGCCCCAGTTACAGGAAAAAGGGGTAAAAATGAAATCATCAGGTAATAATGACTAGAGAGGTTTATGTAGGTTTGTAGGGGAAGGAGAAGAAGGAAGGAAGTATTTGTATTGATTCTGTGATACTAGATTAGGGGAGCCATAATATTAAAATGATAGTGATATAATAAATGAATAAAATTAATACAATAATAACAGCTACTCATTTGTGGCAGACCACATTCTTGGTGCTTTATATGCACTACCTCAATTATATTGCACAATAACCCTTTCTAATAATCCCCCCAAACTATGTTGATTACTGAAAATTTTGTGACTACAGTTAGTAAACTATGCATTTTGGTTTAATTGAAATGAGCAGTAGTGAAGGAAGCACAAGGAAAAGCAGTCAACTCTCAGTTATACAAGATGTCATTTTCCAAGTTCTTGGATTTCTTGGCCCCAAACTTTGATTACCTGCCTTCTATCTACTTTACTGCTCCTCTGCACTTTCCCCAGAGGCCTGGATACCTTGAGAGAGGAACTAGGATTGAATCACTGTGTGAATGTTGCTTAGATTAACATGTGGGTATTTTATTTCGTTATTTAGTTAGTTATAGCTCCCTCAACACAACCGTATTTCTTGCAGGTTACCTAGCAGTTTTCCATCTAATAATGTGGTATTTTTTATCTTTCTAAAGTTGTTAAAAGAGGGTTTTTATACCCCTAAGTCATAACTACCACCTGATAGCATAAAATTTTAAGACTTTATAAATTTTAAGTACACCTGATTTTAATACAGGTTTAATTGTGAAAAAACTTGATCTAGAAATCACTATGAAAGTGAACAATAATGGCTAATAATTTATAAGTCAGGAACTGGTTTAAGCAGGTTGTATACACTATCTCAATTAATGTTGTACACCAGGTCCTTTGTTCCATTCGTCTTATTCATTTTGTTCATTTCGTCTCTCACCCAATTATTGGATTTTAGGAATTAATCTTTCCCCAAACCACAGAAATGATTTTGGTATGCACTTTCCTGAATACATGACCTGTCCTTTCACCTCTTTTCCCCCAGACATTTCTTCTTCTGCATAAATTGTTTCTCTTAAAATTCACATTCATGTACATCTCCTCAGACCAGTTTTTAAAGCTAGTTTCTAAAAGTGTGATTCCCTGGACTACTGCTTCTGTTCCGGTGTAAATTTAAAGCTGTTCATCCATTCTAAACTTTGCCCTCTTCATAGAGTATAGCCTTTGGGGCAAGTTGTGCTATTTCTGTGAGTCAAACTTTGCCCTTCAACAAAAGTCAATAGATACTATCTGCAGACACCTCGGGACATACTTTAAGCAAGCTAAATTTACTCTACTACCATATAGGTAGCTCTAATGCTAGTTTGTAAACCATGGTTTTACAAAAAAATCAAAACCCCTATTATTCAAAAAGAAGAAGTTGAGGAATAAAAATGCTAAATAGCTTTCTTCAATCACCCAAGACAGGACTAACATAGTGTGCTTTGAGGGTTGCCCACAGAATTCCCCAAGGAAAGAAATATGTTACTCCAGACAAAAGCAAATGCCCACCAGTGTCCCTTTCCTTATTAAGAGGCTTGCCAGGTAACATATAGGATGCTCAGGTGAATTTGAATTTCAGATAAATGAGGACAATTTTTATTATAAGTCAATTACTATTGTTTATTGAAAATTCAAATTCAGCTGGAAGTTGACACACAGCAACCATACTCTGGGTGTAAAAGTAATAACACTCGTTGGCCCCAGAAATGAACAGGGAAGGTGATCAGTTCTGGCCAGTGAGATGTGAATAGAGATAGTATATCAACTCCAGGCTGAGGTTCTAAAAAGAGCCTTCACAATTTCCCAGCCTCTGTCTTCCTCTTCCATGACCAACACGGAGATTTTATAACATGTTTTATTCTGGAAAATACAATAGGCAATCATACTTATTAACTATTGCCACTTCCTTGCATGCCTTAAAATATTAATGGATTCTCAGAGGATTTAAAAACTTAACTAATGTTTGCCTTACGTTTTTCCAGATTATCTATAGTACCTTGAATTTTTTTCTCTGAATCTTCATTTACAATCCTGGACCCAGAGGCCCAATGTAAATTCCCTAGTATGACAAGTATTGCAGCTCCATCCCAGAGAAAGGGAAAGAGTAACACATTAATATCAGTAGATTCTATTTGTAACATCCATCAAGTCCAAGAAACCCCCTCTTCCAACTGATGTAAGCTAAACTTTTTGATATCAGGTATGTTTAAAGTTATGTTTAAGGTTATCTAAAATATCAGTCATCCAAAGTAAATGAGTACTGTAGGTATAGAACCTAAATAGTACAATATAAATACAACATAGAATGTGAGACATACTTACATAGAATATATCTTGAATATTTCTTTGCACTAAATACCTGATTGACTATATGAATCAATGAATGGGATAATGAAATAAAAAAGGCCCACCTCTAAGAAATAGCCTTTGCAGCCCTGATTTCTTATGTCCATTATAAGAAAGCATTTTAAGCAAATACTATATGTCATTCTTTACTCCCCTGCTGCAAAGCAAGGACTAGAATTTTGAAATAATAGTAATTAAAATATTAACAATGAAAAATAACGTCACAGCCTTATCTCTCCCCTGATGAGGGATTAATAGAAATTTTGTGAATTTTGGAGATCCTAGCAGAAAAGTAACTTGTTTTATAGTTTGAGCTACATCAGTTTAGGGGGGACGATATTTTCTCTTACACTCAGGTTTTCCACTCCTGCAAAACCACTATGGCTTTGCTTTCCAGCCTGAAGACCACATCTCTGAATTAAAAGTGGAAATTTGGAATGAAGCAAAGCCAGTAAATTAAAGTGAGGTTAAAACAAAAAACAAAAACACAAACAAAACAAAACAAAAAAACACCCCTCATCTTAGAAAAGCAAAGAGCTAGACTACTAAACCCAGATTAGGAACAGAAGGGAAGTGATGGAGCCCAGATGTCCAAACCAGAACAAGCTAGGATTAAGAAGGCAAGGCCTCAGGTGAGATAAGAGGGACTCTGGCTTCCTTTGCTGGTGGCTTTTGTCAACATGACCATGCCTCCACGTTGAATCCTTAGGCATATCTTTTTAATGGCTCTAAAAGAGGAGAGGCACATTCAAAAAGATGACCCTTGGCTATATTTATATTCCAAACATAAGATATATTTTGAGTTCAGAATCACCTATGACTTACATGGGACCTAGACATGTTTGCCTTCATGGGCTCCTTCCCCCATACAAAATACAAATATTATGTTTTATAATCACGTTGGTATAAAGAATATGTTAATACTGCATATTAAAACATTTCCTTTAGCCTAAATACTGTTCTTTATGATTTTAAGAGGAGTTCAAAGATTTTTCTTGGGCTCCTAAAAGTATTTTGTGGGCTCTTGGTATAGCCTTCTTTGCCTTGCCTAATGGATGTCAGTCCTGATTATTATTGCCTGATCGCAGTTCCTCTTGTTCTGGGTTTTTACCTAAAATAGTAGATAAAAATTTCCTTCCAGAATCTATCAAATAGCACATTTTTTTCAACGTATCTGGACTGTGAATTGTTGTGTCAAAGTTCTAAGTGTGGGAAAGGAAACAGCTTTAGCAGGAAAGTTACTGCACTTAGTGAATTTGCTTTCTAATTGGCAAGCAGAACTAACATAAAGAAACCAAATTAAGGTAATTCTGAATTCCCTAACATCATCAATAATATTCAAATGTGATCTCTCCCCTAAATGTAAGACTTTAAATACTTTTCATGTTGACCACAAGCATGGATTATTACTATAATACAGAAATATTCTGAGTTATTGGAAGTCAAAATTTCTTGTAAAGGCCTGTAATCCTTTAAATCTTGAAGTTGGTGGGTTCATACTCTATGTAGTAAAATTAATCTCCAGCACAGTAAGCAAATGCTCACTAATTTTTTCCATATGGGTTACAAAGAGGCACAAGAAATACAACTGGCATCAACCCCTCAATATAAAAGTAGAGGCCACCTGCCTGGGATTGTAATTAGGATTATCTTTGCCTTGGGTCCTTATCTCTCACCACAGACTTCTTAAATGGAAAAATCAGCTATCTGGAGGCTGACAGCAACCTAAGTCATTACTCAAAATTCATTGTCCATCCCTGGATAATTCCCTGATTAGACAATTGATCAAGTGCCAGCTCATTTTAACCTGAATTTTCCTGAGAATTTATTCTTGCCTCATATCCTTCAGAGTATTATTTGACATCAGCTTGGTGGGTTAGATTTGCTAATGGTTCTCAGGTTTAGATTTGGAGACTGGTGGGCTTTTTTTTTTCTTTTGAGTTCTTTGACTCATACAAATGTAGTATAACCATCAAGTCAGAGAATAGACATGGAATGGAAGAAGGTCTAATATTGACTAATACATTTTTGAGGTGTTTTATCATGTACTATTTCCCCTAATTCCTATAACACTTCTATGAGGTAATTATCCCTATATCACTTGTTGGAGGACTGAGATTGAGAGTATTTATGAATCTTGCCCCAAATCATATAGCTAGTAACTGATAGAGTTGGAAATTAATTTTATGTTAAATAGTTAAGAGCATAGACTCTGAGCCAGAGTATTTGGGTTTAAATTTAGGGTCTATCACTTATTAGCTATATGCCTTTATTTCCTATTGTTTCCACATCACTTACTTCTTCCAGCCACGCTGGCTGGCCTCCTTGGTGCCTTCCACTCCTATCTTGACTTTCTCTTACCCCCTTCTGGAACAAAATCTCTGCAGACAGCCACATGATCTACTCCCTTGACACATATGTCCTTGCTCAGATGTCAGCTTTATGTAGTCAATCAATAAACATTTAATTTGTTTTTAAAGATTTTATTTATTTATTTGACAGACAGAAACCCAGCGAGAGAGGGAACACAAGCAGAGGGACTGAGAGAGGGAGAAGCAGGCTTCCCACCTAGGAGGGAGCCCGATGTGGGGCTTGATCCCGGGTCTCCAGGATCATGACCTGAGCCGAAAGCAGTTGCTTTGCTTAACCAACTGAGCCACCCAGGCACCCCTCAATAAACATTTATTAAGCACTACTACTGCAAACTTCAAATACATTAGGGAAAAAACAGACACATCTTCCTGGCCTGTAAAGCTTATTGGGGCACCGGGGTGGCTCAGTCAGTTAAGCATCTGCCTTGGGCTCAGATCATGATCTCAGGGTCCTGAGATCAAGCCCCTCATTGGGCTTCCTGTTCAGTGAGGAGTCTGCTTCTCCCTCTCACTCTGCCCCTACATCCCAACCCCTGACCTGTACATGCTCTCTCTTTCTCAAATAAATGAATAAAATCTTTAAAAAGACAAAAAGCTTGCATTCTAGCAGTGAGGGAGAAATAGTGGTTGATTAAGAAACAAGTTAACTATAGTGTATTAGAAGGTGATACGTGCTGTCAAAAAGACTAAGGCAGATTCAGTATTAACTCAAACATTTACAGTAGGACACTAGAAAATGACAGCACAGATTGGATATAACATATGACAGAAAACATACCAAGCATAAAAAACTCCAAACTTTGGGGCCAAACTAATTGCAGAATGGCCAGTAATTTGTTTTGATTCCTATAGTTCTTCTAGGTCCCTGAAACCTCCTCATTCAGGCCACCTAGCCTCTAGACTTTTCTGAAGAGAGTTCTGGTATCATCTGATGAAAGTTCATAGTTTTAAACCACGAGGAATAGAAATTAGCTCATGTGTGGTTGATTCCTCCCAGTCAGAAAAATTAAGGAAGCAATGAAGATCTTGCTTTAAGAATTTACATATGCTGAAAACCAACACATAATCCAGCCGTTAGGATATTGTTGCCTCTAACAGGCAAGTAGTAAGTACCTTTCTCTGTGATCATATAACCATTTAATGTGAACTGTCTAATGCCTCTATAAGGGTCTCGTTTCACAGGTACACTTGTGTGTAAAGAAAGAGCAAGCAAACAAAACTTGAACAGGCTGTGACACTAGTTATTTCTGGAGTCACGTATTGGGGAGAATTAAATTACAGTTATGCTTGCAAAAATGAGTTAATGCCTTTGTAGTAATTTGTCCCCAAATGAACGTGAAGACCTAACGTCTGTATTTGTAAATAAATTGGGCTAAAAATAAATTTTTGAATGTTCAATCCAGTATACTTATGTTAAATTCTGCTGGAAGAGTTTCATTTCTATGTGATATAGCCAGGGATATCATGAAAAGAATTATCAAGCAGGGAAAAAATGTGAAAATTACTCAGCATAGTTATCTTATCTTTCATGTTAGTTTCCTGGAAACCGATTTCTGATGTGAGTTACTCTTCAGTAGCTATACTGTTGCCAAAAGCCAAGATTGACCGCCCCTCACTGGAATTGCCAGTACTCAACAGACAGGTTTTGATTGGAAAGGAACATGAGCTTTATTCAGGAGGCCTGCAACCTGGGGAGAAGGTGGATTCTTGTCCATGGGCCAACTCCAAGGTTTCTGCCTGGGCCAGAGATTCTTAAAGGGGTTTAATCAGTTAAGGGACTATAGTGATCTGTGACATTTCTTGATTATGTGCACACTCAAGGATGCCAGCTACAGAGTTATCTCTGTGCCTGGAAGTTGTACAAAGAGTTCTAGTTTTTTGGTGCCTGAAGGGGTTGTGCAAAGAGGTCCAGTTTCTTGGTACCCAGGGATGCTTTTGCAAAAAGGTCTGATAACCTGGGGTTGTGCAAGAGTACTATGTTCTTTCTGCACAGGAGGGCAAGGTCTACAGATTCATAAAGGGAGGTCAATAAAGTCATTTGTGTGACCTTAAAAAAAAAAAACAAAAAAACAAAAAAACATTTTGCTAAAAAGTTTGCTGGGATAATGGAAAGCTGAGGCATCTTCAAACAGACTTGCTGGCCTCTGTGGCCTGGGAAAATTCTGGTCCTTCATTGCTCAAGGTCAGTGGTCTGCAAATCTCAAAGAAAGTAAATTAGTTCTGTTGCAGATCAAGGGCCTTAGGTCAGCAAACAAAGAGTATGTTAACCTAAAACAAGTTAACCCTTAAGATTATTGGAGTGCTATTATGATACCACAATAGAAGTAGCAAAAAACTCTCTACTTCCTCACTACAACACTAATTAATATTTGAACCACTCTGCTGGACTAGCATAATGCAAATGTTGTGTTACAATGTTTTTCTCTTATCATACTGCCCTCCTGAACTCCCCACTACTGTCCCTAATAATCTCTCCAGTAGCCTACTCAAAAAATCTGTCCAGAGTCATTTTACATATGATTTAAATATTGGAGTATATTTTTATTGATTTTGTTAGAGTCCGATGTTGACCGCCTCCCCAAAGAGAAACCGAGGATGCTCAGGATAATGCAAATCACACAGCGAGGTTTATTTCTAGCTAGCTACGGTCCAAGCATCTGCCCGGTGCAGTGGGTTTCAGCAAGGACCCCGAATGCAAGGAAGGGTCTAGGGGTTTATATACGTTTCAAACAGCAAGCATGAGTTACACACTAATCTTCCTGGTTGGGTGAGATAAAATTTTAGCCCCCTCCCCAGTTCCTGGAATGCCCACACAATTCAGGAACTGGGGCAAGGAAGCAAGATGCACAGATGGTTTCTTGACTTATCTGCCCTCATTTGGTAAGCACAGGCCTTGTAAAGGCATCAATCACCAGGGGGTCTTAGATATGCAGAGGCCTAAGTCGCCAGGGAGTTTCAGAGCCTGTTCTGCCAGCCTTGAGGCTAAGCAGGCCCTAACAGATTTGCTTGGTTTCAGATAATTTATAGATACTGAAATTATCAGATATTTAAGTTTTGTCTGTATCAAGCAAAGAACAGACAGGAAAGATTTTTTTTTTCATTAAATTAATCAGATATTTATGCAGATTGTATAAGGCATTACCTGAAACCTCCTATTGTTCTCTTCTTTCCAGAGATTTATTTTGGACTTAATTTCAGTTCTTCTTTCTGTGCCACACTGAAGTAGTAAAATTTTCTTATTGATCCAAATTTCCGAAGGAAGTTTCTGAAGTTACTTTGTGAGAAGAATGTCCTCCTCATTTGTGTTGACAAAACATTGTGTCCACATATCTATTATAGTCTACCTGACACAATTCAAGATCCTTGAAGTCAGGATGGAATATTTTTTATTGCTACCACTAGTGCTTCTAGTAGTAGGAATGCAAAAATGGCTGTTAAAATAATTCAGTATCCTTAAAAATTATGTCTAAATATTTCAGGAGTTTCACGTTGATCTCCATCTCTGCTGTATGTTTAAGAAAGAAAAAAAAAAAAACAGCGAAGTGCTTATTTATGAAATTGAGATTAAATGGTGATTGAAGATGACCTGCTCTTAGCATTTGGTACCCTCATCCTCTCTCTTTGAAGATCACTATGTTTTTTCAGCTTTGGAAGCCTCAGTAGTACCATTTATATCAGACAGTCCTATAGATCAGCTGTCATATTTATTCTCATTTCAGGGACAATGATAACAAACGATTTTGAATAAACGTGTAGTATTTAGTAGAGATGGAAGAAAGACATAAAGGAAGGGTGTTATATAAAGGTATAAAGTAATGGAAGAAGCAATATGTGATCTTGACAAGGTCATTTCCCATAAAAATTGTGCAGTCACACAGACTGTTTCCAGTGCTCCTCGATGGCCTTTCAGACCGCCTTCTCCTGTCAGAGCTTGGCGCTTCAGGTACACAGAACCCTTATCATTTATCACCTAGATTTATGGAAGCTACTATTTTTCAATCCCTAAATGTTCATGATCTTTCAAAGCAGGTAGCCTCAGATTTTACTGCATATCAGGTCTTGTGGCATTTTGAAAATAAAATACTAAGTTTTTAATTTTTTTTTAAATGAGTGAAACTTGGAAACCAAAGAAAAATAGTAAAGAGTAAACAAATGCATCTGTTTTCTTCCTACTTCAGGTTTTTTTGGTGACTATATCTGAAAATTATTTACTATGATTTGGAGGGAATGTTATGCAAAGCCAAATGTAGATTTAGAAGGATTCTTTCAATAAATTATTCATGTATATATATACATATATTTATCAATCAAATAGAGAAACCAATTTTTGTGAGTTCATCCCACTTTGTCAATGATTGCTCAGTATTATAAATAAACAAATACATAAATAAGTAAGCAAGCTTAAATAAGGCCACCTACATGCTTTGAGGTATGAAATGTCAGCCATTTTTCACTGAGCTGTAATCAACAATAGATAAGTCATACCAACCATATATATTTATTTTCAGAGTCTAATCAATCAGATTCTGACAGATTCCTAAAGGCTTTTGGTAAAAGAAATCTAAAAAGTTGAGTAAGAAGAATAGGCTATTTGCATGTCCTTGCTGTTTTTTAATCACCATAGTATGGTAAATCTTCAAATAAACTCACCCATAATTTCAGTTAAAAGCTTTCTAGTGTATCTCTTCCTAACATAGATCTGTAGATTTTTCTTACTTCTGCAAGTAAAATCACCCATAATTCTAGTTAAAAGCTTTTTAGTGTACCTCCTTCTAATATACTGCTCTGTAGCTTTTCTTAGTATAATTAAAATCTTATTCTTGGGAGAAGATATTTGCAAATGACACTACAGACAAAGGGCTGGTATCCAAGATCTATAAAGAACTACTCAAACTCAACACCCAAAAAGAAGATGAACACATCAAAAAATGGGCAAGAGACATGAAGAGGCACTTCTCTGAAGAAGATATACAAACGGCCAACAGACACATGAAAAAATGTTCAGCGTCACTAGC
>PITA01023873.1:0-27308 GCA_004023965.1 Spilogale gracilis
GGGAAAGCCCAGAGGGGCTTTCATTCACATTCACAGGTACCTCCACCAAAGTTTTCCAGTGGCCTGGGCATGGCGGGAGGGGCGAATCAAGCACCGTCCCGACAAGGCTTTATGGTCAGGTTCTAACCACCCCTTTGAGTTATTCCTCACTGACTTCTTCCGTGTGTAGGTGTGACGCACAATAAACTTTGGTTGGTTTTTCTCTCGTTAATCTGCTTTCCCCTGGGGAGTTGTCGGGGCCCCAGACGATGAAGCCAGGTGTTTGCAGGCACTGACCTGTGCTGATGACCACAACAAGTGCACAGGGTCTGAACTTTTTTTAAAATTTTTTGAGGGTCTGAACGTTTTAAGCATGCCCAGATAATGAGGGTTTTTGTCTGATTCAACCCGTACCTGCATGCTTTATAAGTTCCAAAAAGGTGCCTCCATAGCTTGGTGAACTGTCTTCCTTTGGAGCGGTTTAATGAAAAAGGTAGAAATTCCTAAAGCAACGGCCAGGATGGAGAAGAGAAGAGGAATGAGAAGAGCTGCCAAAAGGTCTCTTTTCTCATTTGAGCATGTTTTGCAGTTCCACAGAAGTCATAGGTGGGCTAGACTAATGTGTCTCCCTTCCCAGGAGAATAGAGTAACTCCTCCTGTGGACTGCTACTTATCAGCGAAGGAAAGGAGAAAAGGGGACCCAGACAATTCAGACTTGGGGGTGTGGAGAGATGATGGTAATTAAAGAGGACTGGAGAATTTCTTCTCTTTTCAGCTTCTCAGCAACCTGTTCCCTACGTGGATGTCATTTTCATGTATTGACCTGTTCCTAACTGGCAAAGAAGAAACATAAAGAATCAATAAGCATCTAAAAAATGGCCAAATGTTTGCAAGCGAAAATAGTCCATCATCTGTCATCCTCCAAAGAGGCAACGATTTTTGCTGGATTGTCTCACGGAAGTTGCCCTAGGCTGGGGGTTGGAGGATTATGGAATGACACCAGTGCAACCCCAGAGGTTGACGGAGGTTGAAATGCTAGAACCCATCTGCAGAGCAACTGGTGAATTTTGCAAATGTGGATAACGTGTTTCAAAATAGAAATGGATTGCCGATGAGAAGCAGGCAATACAAGCAAGCAGATCAACAGGAATATTTTAGGAAATAGAAATATTTCAGAGAACGGAAGATCGAATCTAGAATCCCTCGTGAACATTCTCAGACCAGCCATACCCAGAACACAAGAGTATGGTGAAGAACCCATCAGAAACCAATAATGACCAAAAAAAAAAAAAAAACCGTGTTCTTAGAGATTTTAAAGTAGCGTTGCTGCAACTACAAATTAACCTGAATGGCTGGAAGCTACGCTGCAGGGATTTTTCTAGGCTGCAGCGCGATTCAGCAGTGACTGAGACGCTCGGGGGACAGTCCAGACAACGGAGGGAAGAAAAATACCAGAGAAATAATAAAAGAAATGTTACCAGCCCCATAAGGAGATAGGAATCTTTAGAATAAGAGGTTCACCTTAAGTAGACACAGCACATTTTTAAAACACCCACATCTAGGATGGGCTTGGATATATAAAGAACTTCACAGACAAAACCCTAAGACCTCCAAAAGAGAGGGGAAAAAACTCATCTGTAAATGAATGAAGAATCAGGCTTGCAGCAATGCTCAATGCCACAAAAATGTGGAGTAATTATTTCAAAGATCTATGTGGAAATCATTTTGGACATCAACATTCAAGCCTAGGCAAAGTGCTATGCACAGATGAGTGAAATATGAAGCCATTTTCTCACATGGAAAGCCTCCCTCCAAGCCCTGCCCATTTCTGAAGAAGTGGCGTGTGCGGGGCCGGGGGGGGGACACAGTGATGTGGCCGTGCACCCTAGGGAGTTGCCGAGCCGACCCAGGCGTTCCGTGGAGGGAACACAGCACCATCTCTGCTGTTGGAGCAGGAGGGCATCAAGACAACTAGGCGTGAAATCGGTGTCTCGCTGGAGAACGGCTTCAAGAAGAGACACGGCGGACTCCATTTCAGGAGATGGAAAGGAGGGAAAAACTGGAAGACCTTAGCAACATGAGGAAGACGTATATTTCTCTTCAGTAAAAAGGGAAGGCAGAGAAATCTGGAAACCAATAAGCTATACAAGAAAAACAGGGCTCTGTTGAGCAATAAGGATTTTCTGATCCCTGATGGAAGAGGAATGGAGAGAATATGGCTTTTGGTTTTTTGTTTTTGTGCTGTGCTGAAGCAACTATCATTTTGTTGTGGACCTAGGAGCGCTTTGTCCTCAACAAAGGAGGAGGGAGGATGGACATTTACATCCCAGGACTCTCGAGGATGGTGGAATGAAAATCTGAATTTGTGCAATTGTGTCCTCTATTTCAACTTTTCAGATCAACTCGCAGTTAAAGCAGATATTACGTAATGAGGGTTGCCCAAAAGTGTTTCTGAACTTTGTGTTATCAAACCAAGGGCAGGCTGACAGAAGAAGGCAAAGAGAGACGGAAAACACCTCCATTCCCACCTGGTCATGGGGACGCAACCATGTAAAATTTGCTGTGACTGTATCGAGAAGCAGAGATTGTTGTATATTATGTAATGTTTCACATAGAACCAACTCAAGATTGAAAAACAATTACATGGCGGTCAACAACCTAAGGGAGAAGGTGGGAAAGATGGTATGCAATAGGGGAAGGGGACATTTCAAATAGCCGGGAGCTTCTAGGGAATGTCTGAAGTTGGTAAAACAAGAAATGGCGGGGGATACGATGGAGGGCTGTGGGGCTCCTCATCGACAGCTCGCATTAGAAATGGGTCCAAGTCATGACCTCAGAGAGGAAGCCCGGACGAAGGCTGGGGTGGGTACAAAAGAACAGTGCTTTTCGTTAATAGCCCTTTGCATGTTTGGACCCACGGATCATGGATTGGTTTTCGGTTGCCTGTGTATCAGCAGGGCTGTCGGTTAGAACACAGACTCGGCAGCCAGAGAGACAGAACTGCTCAAATCCTGGCTCAGAGTCCACTCCAGGGTGTACACCCGAGAGAACAGAAATTAGGTGGTCTCCAAGCACACGGAGACAGTCAGCTAAACTTTGACAGGTGCATCAAGACAAAGAAATGGCAGAAGGGTGGTTTCTTCAATCAGGGATGTTGGGAGAAGCGGATATTCACAATGCAGAAGACCTGCAGAGACATCCCTCCAAAGAAGAGAGGAGAAGGGGTTCAACATCGCTAAGCATCAGGGAACAGCACGTTTTAAAAAACTGAGCTATCACTTCACACCTGTTAGGATGACTCTCATCAAAAAGACGAGCAATGAGTCTTGGTGAAGATATGGAGAGGGGGACGCTCTTCCCCTGCTGCTGGGAGTGCAGACGGGTAGAGCCACTGGGCAAGACAGCACGGAGGCTTCCCCGAAAAGCTGAACATCGAGCTGCCCTATGACCCAGCAGTCCCATTCTGGGTGTTTATTCAAACACAATGAAATCACTGTGTGAAGAGACATCTGTGCCCCCATGTTTGTTGCAGGCTTATTCACAACAGGCAAGACGTGGAGACCTCAATGTCCATGAACAGATAAATGAGTAAAGAAAATGTGGTATGTACCTGCAAGACTGTATGCTTCAGCTTTATAAAGAGGAGGAAATCGGATCATTTGCAACAACCTGGATGGACCTGGAGGGCATTTTACTAAGTGAAATGGGCCAGACACACAAAGACCAATCCTGTAGTGATCTCACTTCTGTTTCAAATCTAAAATAGTCAAAACTGATAGAAGCAGAGGAGAAGGGTGATTGCCAGGGGCTGGGGTTCAGAGGAAATGAGGGTGTGGTCGAAGGGGTATAAAGCTTCAGCAAAGCAGGATAAGGTCCGGAGATCTACACACAGTAGCATGCCTGTGGCCAACAATACAGTATTGAAGATACAATTCTCTAAGGGAGTACATTGTAGGTTAAGTGTTTTTGCCACAAGCAGTAGCCGTGGTCACCACTGTAGTGAGGGGGCGGAAGGGAGCTTCAGGATGGTGGCGACGCGTTCACAACTCTGGGAGATGCTGGAAACCACCGGATTGTATGCTTCAACAAGCCTGACTTGCTCAGGCATTTCCGAGTTGAGTGGCCCTCTGCAAATGACCTGGTGACCTTCCTCCTCACTTTGCTCATCTGCAAAATGGGGATAAGGCTCACCTCCCAAATCCCCGGGGAGATGCTTTCATTTTTAAAGTCGGCAAGAGAGCCCAGTGCTTCTCTTGGGAAGTGCTCAACAGGGGTGATAATACTGGGCGGTCTCCACTCGCTTACTCTTATTTCGGTGTCGAGAGTGGATCGGAAGCCTCCGAGGTCGGCCTTGGACATGCAGCCTGGGGTTGTGTCTGAGAGTCCATGTGCAGCAGGCTCTATCTTCCTGTCTTTGTCCTTGGGAGGTAAGACTACAGGGCTCAGGGCTCCTGCGGGATCTGTGAGGCAAGGGCAAGGCAGGCGTGTGTCTGCATCTCAGGGTCCCCTTTGCTGGGAGCCTCCACAAGGAAATTTGACTGTTTGCTAATGTCTCCATTTCATCCAATGATCAAACTCGGCTATCTCCTGAGAGGAACGAACCCAAGGAACCCAAGGAACCCAAGGAACTCTTCTTGGCCCCAAACTGTGAACGCTGAATCTTTTGATCAATCAGGAAGAGCTTTTCCATCAGAAATGATGGTGTTCCGCATCTCCCTTGTGAAAAAGAGCCAGTCTTTGGGAAACCCCTGAAATCTGCTTCTCCCATCCATGTCACTGGATGACCTGTGTTTCCCTTCTTTAGTTCTGAGAATGGTTAAGCTAACAATAGACTTGGTGATTTTGCTAGGAGCGGACCGTGTCCTGTTAGAGTCGAGAGGGCTACCGCCGCCAAGGAATAACTCCAAGAGACACTCTCATGCAAGCAGCAAGGGGTTTATTTACCAAGCATGCTGGGGCCCTCTGTACGCACAGGAACAGAGGGGCCCCGAGAAGGGGTATTTACCAAGCATGCTGGGGCCCTCTGTACGCACAGGAACAGAGGAGCCCCGAGAAGGGGTATTTACCAAGCATGCTGGGGCCCTCTGTACGCACAGGAACAGAGGAGCCCCGAGAAGGGGTAGGTTGGGGTTTATATGCATTTTAAACAACAAGCATGAGTCACACAGTAATTTTCTTGGTTGGGTGAGATAACATTTTGATCCCCTCACATACATCCACACACATAGGCACATATTCCAGGAACTGAAGCAAGATGCGCAAATGGTTTCTTGACTCAACTGCTCTCATTTGGTAAACGCGGCCTTGTAAAGGCATGAATCACCAGGGGGTCTTAGATATGTAGAGGCCTAAATCATCAGGGAGTTTCAGAACTTGTTATGGTGGCCTTAAAGCTAAGCAGGCCCTAACAGTCCCATCGGACGGATGGCCCATCACTATCAGCACAAGGTCCTTAAGCTGCAGCCAGGCTCTCACCTGGGGTCCTGGGAAGAGTGCGCCGTGGTTTCTATGGAACAGAGCCCCTCCCTGAACTAGGGTGAAGGACATCTGTGGAAGTGCTCACCAAAGGCAGGGAGAGTGGCCCAGTAGCGTTAGCGGTGGGCATTGGGCAAGGGCAGTGCACCCCTTACACCCGGGTGCAGGGTGGGGGCCCTTCTCTGCATACAGTTGTGGGCTTGGGTCCCTCCTGGGGAAGGAGGCTGTTGGGGGCTGACCTGTGTCCCCCCAAACTCTGAGGCTCTCACTCTGTCACTGAGAACATAGCTGCATTTGGACATACGGTCTTTACAAAGGTGATAAGTTACAATGAGGCTTTGGGGTGGTATCTAATCTAATCTCCCTGGTGCCCTTAAAAGAAGAGGAAATGTGGACACGCAGGGACACTGGGGGTACACACCAACAGAGGGATGACCAAGTGAGGACATAGGAAGAAGGCAGCTCCCTTCAAGCCAGGGACAGAGGCCTCAGAAGAAACACCTGCCAATATCTTGGACTGGAAATTAATACATAGTCCCATGGGATGTGCCTGCCAGGAGTTTGGGGCCTCCTTCCTGACCGTGATCCTGGTACTTCGATCCCAGGACCACCTGCACCCCGAGGCCAGCCTCCTAAGGGAGGACCTGAAGCCTGTGTGCCCGGCCCTGGTTCAGAGAGGTCCCCTGGGCAGCTGTTTTCAGGGCTGGCTTCTATGAGTCAGATATCCCCATGCGTGCAGGAGTGGGAGAAAGACATGGGAAGGCAGAAGAGTTTGGGGGACCAGGGGCCGGGCGTCTGAGGCTGCTTTCCCTGTTCTAGAATTCTCTGCATGCAACCCGGCCACGTGGGCTGTCATGTCAAGGTGAGGGACAGAAGACATTTCGTTTCATAGCCCGATTAGTAGCGTTTATGCCTTTGCACACGGCATGTGGCACTCCATCCAGCTTGTGTTGGGGGCCAGCAGCCCACCGACATGGGCCTTTGAGCGGCCATGTTTTGTCTTTCCGACCCTGAGGGTGACCAGGGCCGGGAGACGGTTTGTGGACCCTCTCAGACTGCCTTTTCCAGCCACCTTAGTAGAAAAGTCAGCCACACACACCCTGGGAGTTGCAAATGGTGCTTACTGCAGATGTGCTTGAAAAAAACAAGCCCAGCGGGTTCAGGAGCACGGCAGGAGAGCGCGACGTTAGGCAGGGCGGTGGGGCTAATTCTAACGGGCTAGCCTCCAGTTTGTGGCTGTCTGCGGTTAGCAGTAGCCAAGTGGGGTTACCATGGAAACCCCTTTCAGGCTCTCTGGCCGGTACTCAGGTTCCTGTCATCCACGCTGTCCAGATTTTTATTTTATAACAATTTTAATGTGTTCTAATGATTCTGAAGCTGCTCCCTCCATAACTGATGTCCTCGTAGAAGAGCCCTTCCAGTTCAAAGTGAAATCGGGTCTTGCTTAGGAGCAAGTTCATTGCCAGCACAGACACAGTCCCAGAACAGAGGGTCTGAAGTCCTCGCTTCCCTCTTCAGCTGGGAATGAGAGGAGGAGCTGCGTATTGTTCAGCAGGCGCCTGGGATAAGCCCCGTTTCTGTGGGCTTCGTTAGGGGTTTTCTTCTGGGGATAGGAGGAGAGATGGCCACCCGGGCGTTTTCGTTGCAATGGGGCAGTTATTGTACAGATGTGAGGAACAGGGGTAGAATCTGTTTACTCCTAAGTACAGGTTTCGAGATCATATACCGATAATTCAGTTTTGTAAGAATCCTGGGAATGGAGAGAGTGGAAACTATGCCCTGTCCCTTGGAAATGCAAGCTTGAGTGCAAATATTAAACTTGGGGAATTTGAAAAGTTACAAATTACCCCAAACCTTACAGAGTCCCCTCAGTCCATCCCCCCATATGTGGGAAATCAGCTTTTGAAAGAGATGTCTGAGCTTGGAAAGAGAAGCCTAATTTTGGACCGAGGACAGCTGTGTGTGGGGCCAGCTCCAGGAAGGCCTTCGCGTTGAGGCTGTGACAAGGAGCCAACGCCCGACTCGTTCACCATGGCCCTGAAGACCACACGGGGAATCTCCTAGCAGATGGCTAGAAGACCGGCTGGAAGGGGAAACAGATCAGAACAACAGAATGTGAAGATGTGAAGGCAAAACAAGCCAGAATGGAGACAAAGGAGGGGAAAGAAAGAAAGAGAAATGTCACATGATTTCTGGAGGAGGCAGGACTCTGCGTTCCAAGTAGTAGGAAATCCAACTCAAAACTGTTTAAGGAAAGAAGGGATGGGGGTGGCTGGCTGACATTAAAAGTCCAGGAAGCTTCAGGTAGAGCTGGATCCAGGTGCTCCTATGAGGTCTCAGCGGATTGTTGTGACTCCTTCAGGCCCTCAGTTCTGCCCTTCCTCTGTGTTAAACCCGTGGCCAGGCAGGCAGAAAGATGGCCATCAGGAGCATCAGTCAAACTTGCTTTGTAGCCTCTCCGTGCCTCCAGGAGAAAGAACTGTTCATTTCGCTAACCATTCAAACAAAATTCTCAGAATCGGGTCTCTTTAGGCCATTGCATGACCTGTCTACTTGTCAAGCCGCCAGTCTCCAGGCATTAGATGCTCTTGTTGCCTGGGTCCGATGCCTACCTCCAGAGTCCATGAAAGCACTGGGACTGAAAAGCAGGCTTGCTCTCCTCCCAAGTTACACGGTTTTGTCGCAAGAAGGGAGCATAGATGCAGGACTGGAGCAGAGAAGAGGTGAAAACGGCATGGCTTGACCAGACAGCTCAGCACTCGGAGACGGGGACAGTGCTCCCTCGTGAGCCTGGGGGGTTCATGAATGAGCCTGCTCTGTTCCCTTCCCCTGCCCACCCAGCCGTGGAGGGCAGAAATGATTTCAGACGTGCTCGTCTCACCCCGACGCTGGCACACGGCACACAGGCTCTAGCCAAGTGCAGTTGGAGAAAGGGCCCGGGGTGCTGAACACCATGGAGCCCAGGTTTTGTCATGGCCTCTTGCCCTAGTTCCTATTTTTGTGGTTTTGACATCTTGTCTTTAAGAATACAGCAAATCTCTCTTTCTACTTCCCTCCTCTCACCCCCACCCGTAAGCCAGCCCAGGTGCTGGAGAAAGATAACAAGATTCTGGACGTTATATAAATATGTGGGGTTTGGAGGTGGGCAGTCCTGGGATGCCGTCGGACCGGACGAGTGAAGTTCGTGCGGACTCCCCCGGGCAGGGGGACACGGCTTTAGGCAGCTCTGTTCCGTCTTCATCGGAGCAGATAACAACTTCCCCAAACAGAAGGTAAATCAATAGCAGTGGAAGGCTGGATTTTCCTGGCTCAGAGGCAGAAGATGTTAATAACGCTCTCCTCTCCGGTTTCCTTGCGTCTCTGCGGTCGTCGGTTTAGAAGAGTTCGCACAGGAAACGGCACCTTTTGGAGAAGAGTCCGCCTGCCCCGGGGAAACGAGCGTATTTGGGAAGGTATTTTCATTTGCTGAATCAGCAGGACGTTGAGACACATTTTATACCGTGTTTGCAGGGATCAAAATGGTACACAATCTGGGTGATTTCCGAGGGTATTCCTTTCCTCAATTTGGACCACACACATGTACACACACACGCGCATGCATGCACGCACGTGTAAATCCCGGGGTCCCAGAGAGCTCAGCCCCTAGAGTGCCGCACGATAAACAGACAAGAGAAAAAGTCGTGTTTCAAGAATACCTTTCATGAAGATGAGGCAAATCATCAGAAGCTGACTCTGTTGAGCTCAGAAAAAGTTTCTTTCAAGGCTGCTGGGAGCTCATAGAGTCCTCGCAGGGCCGGAGAACCAACATGGGAGCGGAGTTTCCGGGAAGCACGCCCGGCACGCGCAGCAGAGCCAGCCAGCGGGATAAGCAGGCCGCGCTGTCACTGCTCCTCTGAGCCCCGAGGAAGGGGCCCCGGCACCGGTGCTGACGTCCACTCCCCTGGGTGATTCCACGTCTGCCCCAGGAGCTTGCCCTGCATCCCCGAGAGGGGCCACTCCCACCATAACCCTCACTCCAGGCATGAGGGCCAACAAGCAGAGGAGTCGAGAGGCTGAGTTTCTTCCCACTGCTCGCCTTGGGACTCGGGTCTTATCTAGGTGGATCTCACTGGGTCGGGGGAGCCCAGGCCCGTGTTGGGAGAGGCAGGGCCCTGGCCCTGGAGCCTCTCCGAGTGCCCTTGCTGCAGGGATCATCATCCCAATACCGGGCAATCTCAGGAGCTAACCACATCAGCAACGGGGAAGGTCAAGGTGCCCGTGGAGGGACTTGCATGCTCTCTCTCTTTGCTCCCTGCTGGCTGCCCACACGCCCGGCCAAATGCTCTGGGTCTCAGGGCAGGGGAAGGGGCCCTCTGATGCAGACACTGACGTTGTTTCCTGTGTCATGAGAGGTTAGTACTTGGCTCTGACCCCGCAGGTCTGGCTCTGACCCCGCAGGTCTGGCTGTCTACTTAGCAATCCTACACCTGTGGCAATGCAAGCAGCTTGCCTCCTTCAGCATCTGAGTCTTGGCTCTCCCCAGCCTTCTAGGAGGCTGCCCTTCCTCCCTGAGAAGGAGCATCCTGGCAACGAGACAGGAGGTGGAGAGCCTGGGGACTTGGGCTCTGTCTCCCACAATGGGAAAACCAGGCCCACGTTAGGAGAATTCCCGAGACGAGCAGATTAACAACGTCCTCGTCCTAGACTTGGGAACTTGCAGGTGGATTACGTTCACGACAAAAGGGAACCTTGCAGGTGTGATCGAGGGCCCGCAGATGAAGAGGTTATCCTGTGGGCCAAGGATGGCCAGCGGCATGGGGGGCGGAAAAGACGGGAAGAGGATCCTAGCCAGGGCCCTCCTGAAAGAACACAGGCCGACACCCTGAATTTCAGCCCGGCGAGTCTCAGTTCAGACTTCAGACCCACAGAACTGCAGAATAACGACAGTGTGCTGTACAGGTCGGACTGGTCAGCCAGGGAAGTGGCCGGAAGGAGGAGCCCAGCTCCTGCCACACCCCCCCCCCCCGAGCCCCTTCCCGAGTGACTGTGAGGTTCAAAGGAAGTCACACACCCAGGTGTGGCCTGTCTCCTACTCCCCTCCTCTCCACCCCAGGGGGTCGGTCCCGAGTGCGACTGTCTTCACCCAAGCACCATGCCTTTCTTCTTTGTGACGTGACTTTTTTGCCCTAGCTCCTAACAGGCTTTTATAGGCACCAGGATGGTTCTCCAGAGGTCTGGGCATTACTACTCTCCCCCACTGTCTGCCCTTCAAGAGGCGCACACGCTCCGCAGAGAGGCTCTGACCTTCATAGGCTTACTTAGAGCTGGGAAGGGTCTGGAATGTTCCGCCAGCTGACACCAAGCCCGGGGCCCCGATGTTGGTCCAGACGTGATTACATCTTGCAACAAAGGTTTTATCCAGGTGATTTGTGGCGGGATCTCTCTGTCTTCCCCAGCTTGATAAAGCAATGCCAATAAAGAGCTCGTCCAATCACCCGGCGGGGAGAACGGACGAGGCAGCGGCAGAAACCGTTCGCAGGCTTGGCCCCACCACCACCGGAGGCGAGTTTCCAAAATGAAGGACATTTTTTTTCTTTAAAAGAAAGACTTTGTCAACATTTATGGTGAAGCAGGTCTGAATAACCTTGTAACTCCTTCCCACCCAGGGCCCTGGCATTACGGTAAATGCACAGATAGGACCAGCAGGGGCCCGGCGCCCATCGCTCGGTGAGCGCCCTCCTGCATGGGCCGGAGCCGAGGGCAGCTGGGGAACACTTTAAACCCGAGGCAACACGAGTCAGGTTACCAGGTAAGGAGATTCCCCTCACCCCCCTGCCAATTTGCAGATGTTGCCAACAAAGGGAGGAAGGTTCTGTGGTCGTTACTCAACCACAGCAAGAGCGCTGCTCGGCAAAGCACGGGAACCGAAATTTCTGCGGCTTGAGGAGGAGGCAGCTGGCTCCCTGGTTTCGTGGAACGCGTGGCGGGGCCGCCGTGTGACCCAGGCCTCCTGAAACACGCCCGGGCGCGGACACGCACGACTCGGAGCCTGCTCAGGATCATTACTTGCACTTGCCGTGCCTCTAAATGTCCCCGCTGATCCCCGCATTCGCTCGAGGGGTGTCCTGCGGGCAAAGCTGGGCCCTGGGCAGTGGGGGACAGCAGTTAATGAGACAAGCTAACTCCCCGAGCTCACAGGGCTTGCGTTTTGCTGGAGAAAGATCGCCGGTAAGGAGGCAAATGAGGAGGACTTTTAATAAAGAGTCAGGATGCTATGCTGACATGGTGGGAGGCGTGGAGAAAGTTACAGGAACTCCAGGAACCCAGGGGCAAGAGGCCACGTACTGAATGATTCCACGGAGATGAGATGCCCAGGAGAGGCACAGCGACGGAGACAGAAAGCAGACTGGTGGGGGCCAGAGGATGGACAGGGGCAGACGGTGCGGGACAGGGTCCCTGCTGGCGGGTGCCCAGTTTCTTTCTTCGATGATGAAATGTCCTCACGTCAATGGTGCTGACGGATGCCCAAGTCTGGGAATGTACCAGATGCCGCCCGGCTGTAGCCTTTAAGAAAGTGAATGGTGGCGCAGGGGCATTACGGCCCCATGAGCTCATCACAGGGAAAGCAGAGCGGCGGCTCTCGGTGACTGTGGAGCCCGATGCTGCCCCAGGAAGAGGCCGCTTAGCACCTGCCTGGTAGGGAGTCTGAGCTTGTGCGCCGGCTGCGGGTCCTCTTTTAGGGGCCCTACTAAGCTCTCGTTCAGATGCCGTCTAATTCGCTCATTCTAATGCACATCTCTGTGGCTTCTAGTGACCCTCACGCTGATGTCATGCCCATCCATTCTAGCACAGCCGCAGTGCTCCCCAGAGCAACCTCCCCCCCGCCTCAGCCCTTCCCCTCGCCATCCCCTGCGCAACCGCTAGAGCTCTTCCTGTCTCTGGGGAGTCACTTACTCGGCGTGTCACACAAAGGGAGCCCTACCACGGGTGGCTTTGGGTGGGGGCTCCTCCCGCTCGGCATCTTCCGCGTGGCGATCTCCCGTGCTAGGTCTGGCCCATCTGTAAGGGCTGCAGGTCCCCCTCTTTAGACAGGGTGGCAAACTGTATCACAAGCAGCAGACAGGACGGCAGAGAACGGAGGCCATCTTTGCGAACCGCCTCCCCAGCGGTACAATCCATTTGTGTAGTTTGGAGAGCAGTGTGGTGGCGTCTGGTGAAGCGCGTGTCCCCTCCGGGACGGGCATCGGGTCCCCTCCCCGCAGCGGTCCCAGCTTCTGCTAGCCTGACATACGAAGTGAAGCTGGGCTCCATCTCGGGGGCCGAATGACGGCTGGTTCGGGCCACGCGCAGGATTCCAGTCCTCTTGCCAACAACTCGCCCTGGCGGGGGTGGCGGGGGATGTGACACAGCTCTGGGCACAGACCATCGGGGGGAGTCCGCTGGGGGTTTCAGAGGAGTTTCTCCCTCCATAAACAGAGCCGCACTTCTCTGCCCACTTCCCATGGGGCTTTGACGGGTCCCTGTGACCACACATGACTTTGCCTTATGCGTCATCTGCAGAGTTGTCATCGTGTGTCCTCGGTTGAACATCGTGTCCCCTAAATGCGTGTGCCCCTGGACCCTCAGATCATGACCTCGTTTGGAAGCAGGCTCTCCGTAGCAGGGGGATCTCATTAAGGGGAGGTCACACTGGATGGGCGGGTCTCTCATCCGGTGACTGATGTTCTGATTAAGCGGGAGATTCACACACAGGAAGAGGCCACGTGGCCATGGGCGGGGGTGACGTGTCTACAGCCTGAGACGGACACCAAGCCTGCGGCCACCTGCCTTCTGGACATCCGTCCCAGGACTTCCATTCCGCGTGGGCCCCATGTTAGGGCAGCCCGGGGAGCAGAAACCCTCTGTCATTCCGTTGTTTTGAAAACTAGTCAAACTTCCCCCATAAACCATGGAGAAGTGCCGTGGCCCCGGGGCCAGTCCAGGAAGCCAGAGTGCAAAGGCTGCGGAGAATGGGTCTCCTGTCCCTGCCCCTCGGGCCACGTGGCCTCCCGCCACCAGGCTTGGCTCCCTTCCCCAGGACAGCAGGTTTCTTTGCCCGCAGAGGGTGACCTTCAGCATGACAGCTATCGGAAAGCCGCCCGCACGCTCCGCTGTCCTCACAGAGCTGAGCCTTTATATCACAGGAGAGAAAATATACGATTTCTCATTTTAAAGGATTATGGGCCATGGATGCCCGCTTTCCATAGGTTAGGAGCATATAAAAGTTTTTGAGCGATGAAAGTGAATAACTGGATGTCTGCATACAATAAAGTAATTTTATTTTTTTATTATAAAGCAGTTTGGTTTGAGGTGACAAAAAGACGTTGTTAATATTTTGAAGGGATGGGGTTTTTTTAAAGATTTTATTTATTTATTTGACAGAGAGAGAGATCACAAGTAGGCAGAGAGGCAGGCAGAGAGAGAGGAGGAAGCAGGCTCCCCGCTGAGCAGAGAGCCCGATGCGGGCCTCGATCCCAGGACCCTGAGATCATGACCTGAGCCGAAGGCAGAGGCTTTAACCCACTGAGCCACCCAGGCGCCGCAGGGATGGGGTCACCCCCCTTTGGACAAGGACAATGAGGAACTCGCTGCGTCTCTGGGAGGTCATTGAATCACTCACAATGGAGAGAAGAAGGACTTGGGCGACTTCAGATATCCCAGCGAATGATAACTTCCTGAGGTTTTGTCCCCACGACGCAACCCAGCTGATTGACACACACACCTGTGCAAATACACAAGCCTCACAGCCCAGGCCCCTCCTCACGCACACAGACACACGCACAACTCACCCCCGCGGGCTGTACGCGTAGCCCACACGTGCATACACAGAGAGAAATGCTCACGCCTGCACCTACCAACACACGGGTCCGAGTGGACGCACAGACTGCAAGCATGTGTAGACACACACGGAAACACACGTGGCCACACAGACGCGCACACGCACCTCCCCCAGCCGACAGACGCGTTCCATCTGCTGTGTGACACCCGCCGAGGTCAGTCACGGAGGACGCAGCTAAAACCTGCGCTTCCCAAGGTCGAGCGCTGGTCCCTACCCACCACGCGGCTTGTGCGGACATTTAAGGAAAGGATCCCATCGATGAAAGACCGAGATCCTGGCAAATAACACGAATTCTGTTGCCACCTCGCCTTCCCGGGGGACCGCTGCCGGCCAAGGACCCTGAGCACGCGGCTGTCACCCACGAGGACAGGGGGATCGGACGGCAGCGGGTCTTGCATGTTGGTCCTCCGGGGGCCCGCGGGGAAGGCACCTGCTCTGCCTGTCCACACACACACACACACGCACGCACACGCACGCATGCACACACACACAGAGCTGGGGGTCTGGGAGACGGATCCGCACGGCTTCCTGGTGCAGACAGCATGAGCCTGTGACTGTCCCCAGCACTGCGCCCTCCAAAGCCAGCCGTCTGTGGTTGCAGGGGCGAGAGCCTCGTGGAATCAAGTCTCCTGGGTTAATGTGTACACAGTCACTCTGGTACATTCGCCCTGTTATGAAACCCTCACTTCCATCTTGTTCCCTGCTGCAGTCGGCCGCGTGGCCCCTCCCGCGCCCCAGCAGTCGGCTTCCTGCCCCTGCCCTGGACAGGTCCTATCTGTGGAAGCACACCATGTGGCCATGTGCGGGGCCTAGCTTCCTTCCACAGCATCACGTCTTCACGTTCATCCGCATTGCCGTTTGTCTCAGCGTCTCAAACCTTGTTGGGGCTGCGTACTGTTCCCTTACGCGGATATCCCAACGTTTTATTTATCCGTTCATCCACTGAGGGACATGGGAGCTGATTCCTCCTTCCGGCTGTCGTGAATAGAGCTGTCGCAAGTATCTGATGCAAGGTTTTTTTTTTTTTTTTTTTTTTAAGATTTTATTTATTTGACAGAGAGAAACACAGAGAGGGAACACAAGCAGGGGGAGTGATAGAGGGAGAAGCAGGCTTCCCGCTGAGCAGGGAGCCCCATGTGGGGCTCGATCCCGGGTCTCCAGGATCATGACCTGAGCCGAAGGCAGTTGCTTAACCAACTGAGCCACCCAGGCGCTCCGGTTTTTATAATTAAATATAACACAAATGCAGGAAGTTGAAAAAACAATTAATGAATTCTTTCTAGAGCTTATGCGAAGCCCTATATTGACCAATAATCAATAAGTTCCTGCAAGGGGAACGCCTTTGAAAGCACCACACGTACCATCCAACCCAGAAGCCTCCGTGTGCCCCCGCACAATGATAATTCCATCTTCTCTTTAAGTCTGGCCACTACCTTTTTATACATCTTTTTTTTTTTTAGTCAATTAATCTACAGGTTGCTGAGCCTTCATTTTTGAACACAAAGTCCACTCCGTTTAGGAGCTGCCTGGCAGGACACTCGAGGAGAGCCATTGTGTCGGGAGCCAACTGTGTCACGGAGCCCTTGGACGGTCTCCAGTGACGCAGACATCTGCCGAACTGTAAATCCCCGGAAAACATTGGTTCGGGGCATTGCTAGACCCTGACGAGGCCTGAGGCGCACAGGGATGGCTGTGGAGCTGAACTCCATCACTAGGGGTGCCCGGCGAGGTCGTGGGACAAAGCTGCACCTTCCCGAGCAAGCCCCGGCCTCGCATCCCACCTGTTCTTACAAGGGGGCAGATGCCCCTGTCTCTGCGAGGTGGACCAAGTTCCTTCCGCCCGAATCCTGGTGCGACCCAGGCACCGCTCCGCCGGTAACATGTAGCGGAAGTGAAGTTACGTGGCCTGCAAGTGGAGCTCTTCAAAAGATTCCAGTGCCTGCCTGGCTCCCTCTGGAAGGGGACCACAGTTTCACCGTGTGGTCAGGAAGCGCAGACTGGCCCCATGGGGATGGACCCCCAGAAATGGAGCCACGTGGGGAGACCACACGGAGGGGGATACTTCGCGGGGAGACCGCACGGGGGGGTACTTCGCGGGGAGACCGCACGGGGGTGGCTACTTCGCGGGGAGACCGCACGGGGCGGGGTACTTCACGGGGAGACCGCACGGAGGGGATGGATGCCCGCCGACAACCGCCCACATTAGCCTTCTGGCCCCTAAGTGAACGACCCTTCAGAGGATGGCAGCCCCTGACTTGGAATCTTCCAGATGAGGCTCCGGGCATCACAGAGCAGAGATGACCTGTCCAAATTCCAACCCACAAAACCCGTGCACATAACCGACGGCTGTTGGGTGCCACCAGGTTGTGTGGCCCTGAAGGCGGGAGTCATAGCCACTCAAGCGGTCGCATCGTCCTTACAATGCAGCATGCTCTGCACCGTCTGCACCCAGAGCTGCTCCTTGGGACTGGAGGAGTGGGGAAGGGGATCCTAGGACTTGCCCTGCTTTCCGGGCTCCTCAGAGGGCACGTAAAGGTCACCTTGTAATGTGTCCGCAGGGGACCACAGCACACCGAGAAAGTTCAGAGGAGGGGTCCCGTCTAGCACAGGGACCCGCACTTGGGCTTCCTGCAGGACCACCCACCTCCACGTGGCTTCGGCGATGGAAAAATGTATTCCTGCATCTGTTCCTACAACAGAAGCCCCGAGGGGGGAAGGTGACAGAATTCTCGACCTCGGTGATCAGCCGAGCCCGTGAGGAACCAGGTTCTCTCCGCCTTCCTGTTCGGGGTGCGGGTGTTCCCTCAGGAATCGCTCCCGGGCTTCAGGACGGCAGCCAAGGTTCCCGCATCGCTGAGGGACGCGGCAGGTGAGGGACGAGCTGTTGGTTGCCGTGCATCTTTCTCTTCTTAAGAACAGGAGCGTTTCCTGACGCCTCATCCTCACCTTCTTCTGGCTGGGACGGTTTCGGAGCCTCCTTCCCCCAAGCAGCCCTGTTGAGCCAGCTGGGATTCTCACGACTGCTGGGGAGCGGATGGCTCTGCGGGGGCTGAGCATTAGTCCAGGAGCGACTTCCTCTGATGCAAGAGGAAGGCAGGTGCATGGGTTGTGGGGCTCCGGTGGGCAGGTCGGAGCTGAGCTGCTCTCTGAAGGAAAAGATTAACGAGGGAGAAAACGTCCTGGCAGAGCCCTTCGGGGATGAGTTCGGCCGAGATGTTCTAAGGCTGAAAACGCCTAAACCTCCCTCGCACACACAGGAGCGCCGATCACTCTTCCTGACCAGCCTTTTAAGGTATTTGCCCGTGTTCAGCATTTTGCCCCTTTGATCAGATGTCCAACGACTTCGCGGCTCTTTAACTTCAGGACCCAAACAGCGACGCTTCTTACCTATTAACGTCCTCAGCAGGGCCAGGGAAGGCGTGAATCAGATTGAATTTCCCATCAGCCTTGAGCCTCACCTTAGCAGCAACCAGCCTCCAGGGAGAGCAGTCGATTGAGAGGTAATTAGGGATCATGTAGTATCGGGGAAATAATTACGGGGGGGGGGACCCCCAGCCAGTAGCTCTCAGAAGTGGCTTGCCAGGTGATTCATCAGAAAGCAAAGGCCCGAGGATTCCTTTGCGGCAGGGAAGAAAAGTGTCCTGGATATGGCAATCAAGGGAATTAGACATCGGATGGAGGTGTAATTATTCGAGGAAGGAAACCATCCTTTCTCAGGGAAGGTAAAGAAGAAATCTCACAGTTGTGTGTGTGGCAGAGTGGGGCAGTCCAGTGGCGAGGAGGGGTGGGGGTGACGGGTAGAGATAGCAGATATTGGTGTAAAGCCATTTACTGCGTGCTGAGCTCACGTCGCATGGCATCCAGAGCAGAGCCCAGCCCTACCGTCCTTCGAGAAGGTTAAACGTGACCCAGACCCTCCTTAGGTAGCCATGAAGGTTTCCCCATCACTTCTGCACCTGTGCACACTGTGTGTGCCCTCCTGCTGCCCCCCAGCGCCCGGGCCTGCAGCTCCAGCCCTCACTAGAGAAGGCCACCGACGGCGAGCCTTCTGGATTTCCACAGTGTGCTAACAACCCTGTGATCTCAGCGGCTTGCCAAGGCCCACGCCGGTTTCTCATTCCCATCGTCCTCCAAGACAAGACAGCAGGCCCCCCGCGGCCATGCACGCCACAGCGGCAGAAGATGAGCAGGCTCCGCTGAACGGCCCCCAGTCACTGTTAGGGGTTTGGTCTTGGGCTGTGGGGGCCGAGTCCTTCTGAGAGGGAGGCAGAGGGCAGGGACTGTACGAGGGGTGGCAGTGAGAACACGGCGTGGACCACAGAGCCGAGGAATGCCAGCAGCTCGAGGCTTCTGGAAGCTGGAAGAGGCAAGGGATGGATCCCCTCGGGGCCTCGAGCAGGACCCTGGCCCACGCTGCTCTGACTTGTGCCCCGCAGGCCAGGGTGCTCGGGGACTACAGCAAACCACAGCCCCCTGGGGATGGAGGCCGATGGGGAGACACAGGTTGAGGGCAGTGTGGACAAGCCGAGGCCAGGGGCTGGGCAGGCAGGTGGCGGTCCCTCGCAGCCCTCGGGAGAACCAACCCTGCGGACACCTGCGTCTGGGACTCCCACCTCGGGATCCATGACTCGGTGACGTTCTGCCGTTTAACCACCGTCTGTATCCTCGCATCAGGGAGACGGACTCCCAGACTGGTCCCCATCAGCAGCCTCGGCAGTGTAGTCACTGAACCAAAGATCTGACTGTCGCAGACCCGGCGGGATGGCACTCTGAATGGCCAGGCGTCTGGTGCGGTAAACTGTCAGTTTCCCTGTAGGGGGTCGCCCCTTCCAGGGAGGCTCCCAGGCATCCTCAGCTGGAATCTGTCTCTCCTACAAGAGGAAGGAAGAGGGTGCTCCCCGCATAGGGAGGTGCCAGCAGGAAAGACACAGGGCTCAGACCCAGGAAGGGATTCATCTCACAGTGTTGGTATGAGGATTCGGGGAGTGGACGCCAGGCAGAGTTCGGATCAGGGTCCGGCACACAATAGGCACCCTACGGGCTGGGCGATGATGGCGTGCATGTATCCTGCTGTCCTCCGAGGCCCCGGCCACGTGCCTGCCCCATGAGGGTGGCCGGAGCTCTGACCACAGTCTGCACACTGTCCAGGCGGGGATGGAGTGGCGTGGGCCCTCACCGCGCAAGGGCAGGCCCGAGCTTCCACGTGGAAAGTTCTGCAAAATGGAGAGCCCGGCCGGGGGGACACAGTCGGACGATTCCCAGGCTGAGACTCGGCGCAAGCTTGAGTGATGGCTTTGATCATCTCTCACTGTGGCTAAACTTGGTTTGCCAGGGCCCAGGGGACAACCAACCGACACGGGGAATCTGATTTGAATGGAAACATCTCCATTTCAAGGATGCTTGGGATTCAGTCCCTGAAGGTGGCAGGGGATGGAACTCTGGCTATAGTGGGATGCTCCCCTGGGGGGCTAACCCCTGCGTGACAGGTGCAGCTGTGCGGGAGGGGCTGGGTCCCAGGCCTTGGGGGGGGCGAACAGGGGTCCCGGCTCCCACCTGCCCCCTGCTGGCCACGTGCCCGAAGCGAGCTATTTAACCCCCTGGCGCCCCGTTTCCTCTGCCAACCAGCAGGACCTGCTCCGCACCGCTGTTGTAAGGGCTCTATGACACCCCAGACACAGAGTCCCACTCACCGGCGTGCGATATGCACGGGACGGGGACTTGGCTGAGTATTCCGGAAGGGAGCCCGTGCTGGAGCCGGGGAGGACTGTCACCTGGAAGATGTGGACAGCCTGGTCTGATGTCAGGCCCGACACTGTGAGCTATGTGGGCGTCTGGGGCGAACCAGGGGGGCCCTGACAGTCCTCAGCGAAGCTCCTCCTGGCTCTGCTCCCACAGAGAGGCGGGGTCCGGCTGTCTTCCCGCCACGGTGCCGTCCAGGCAGCCCACCCTGCTTCCTCCGAGGGCTGCTCCCCACAGCCCACGGGCCCGGCTCAGCCCCGGCGTCCTCCCTCCCCGGCAATGAGTACACACGACCAATAACCTGCTGTTGGGCTCATCACTCCGGCACCAATGGTCATGAGTTCAGTCATCCGCACGTCCCCAGGCGTGAATCCCTCCCTCGCCAGTTTGCGGAGTGGGAGTTGAATCAAACAGGCATGAAGGGCGTGTCGGCCCAGCTGAACCGGCTCTCGACCTTGGCCCTTCACGCAGAGGTGAGGCCCCAGCTTGTCCGCACCGGCGTTCTCCATGTCCGGCGGCGGCCGCGGCGCCGAGCACGGGAATGAGAAGCCCGGACGAGCTGTGGGAGGTCAACCAGCGGCACAGCTGTGACGCTGCCGCGGGCGGGACACTTAAACTGCATTGTCTGTAAATTACACCTCAAGAGATCTTCTCGTTTTAAAAACGCAGAGTGTAAGTACCTACGAGTCCCTGGCCGGGTGGGAATCCATGTCCTGAAAGCCCGTGGGTGACAGTGATCTGTCTCTCTCTGTCTCTCTGTCTCTCTCTCTCTGGTGCATAGGGGAACCCGCAGAAAGGGAAAGACGAAACTGGGCGTTCCTCGATTCTAAAACAGTAATGGAGCCGAAGTGTGGGAGCCCCCGGGTGCTGAGCACAAGGAAACTGCTCTTTTCAGGAAGCTTCTAACTCGGAGGCGGTCCTGGAGCTGGCTGGGGGCTTGTGAGGGCCAAAGGTGCACCGTCCTTCTCAAATCCGCACCTACTGACGCCACGCGGGTCACTCGGGATCAGCCAGGAAGCGAGCATCTGCACCTTGTAGCTGCAAGGCCACGGGGCAGGCTCCCCGCCACCTCCCAGGAGAGCCGACGGTCCTCGCGTCTGGGGAGGCCGGCGACCGGGCAGAGCACGGCAGGTCTCACCCGCGTGCGCATTCCCTCCTTCCTCGCTGCATCAGTCCCCGCTGCTGCGTAACCAACGACCCCAAATCTCAGTGGCTCCAAGCAGCACGGTTATTAGTATCACCGTCCGTCACGTGTGTGTGTTGTATTGCGAGGGGGGGGTCAGTAGTTCAAGGCTCAGCTGACACCGTTCCCCCAGCTGGGTCTGGCTGAGCATCGTGCTCATTCCTCGTCTTCTTCACAACACAGGGATCTCAAAGCAGCTGGCCTTCAAAATGGGAGCCGTGGGGCTCTGGCGAGACCAACAGAAGCCGCCTTCTCTGTTCCTTCGGGCAAGGCAAAGGCAGCCCAGCCCAGGTTCGAGGTGAAGGGGAAGAGATCCCACATCACGATGCAAGTGTTAGAGGGTTGCCACCATCCTGCCACCACCACTACACGGACACTCAGGCCGTAAAATACGCCACGGGGCTGCGTTTCACCCCATGAAAGGTGAGCAGAGGGGGCATCCATGCAGAATTCGGAGGGCTGGAAAGGGACCCCGAGAATGCGAGGAGGAGCCACAGGAGATGGGAGGAGCCTGGCTCCCTGGATAAAAGGACGATGCAGAGACACAGCCCGCGCAGCCCTCCACGGCACTGTGACCGGGGCACCGGAGTGATCGTGCAGAGGCACCGGGATTTCAGGGTTTCCCTATATTTACTTGTGATGGTTTTTGTGCAGATCAGTGCTTCAATACGCCTCCCGTCGGAAAGTGGAGACCACTTCCTTCTCTTGCTTATGGGCCAGTCTCAGCGGTTCACTTTGAATGTAGCCGAGGGGCACATCATGGCCTCTGAGGTCCAGTTAGACGAGGTCCTTCAGCTTAGCTTGGCTCTCCCCTGGGGCACCTGCCCTTAGAACCCAGACGCCGTGAGGAAGCCCAACTCGGGAGGCCACGCAGGGTGTCCGCCCACAGCCCCAGCCGAGCTCCCGGCACGAGCCCCCACCCTCGGACTCACTCAGCCTCCCCACGTCCTGCCCCCAACGTCGAGCAGCCCCAGCGGAGGGCATCACGTCCCCGCGCCGCATGACCCAGCTGTGACGGCATCTGGCTGGAGCTCCTGGGTCGTCTCTGTCCATCTGAATCCTCCACTGGGTCTGGACCTCCATGAGAGCAGGGATTTGGGACTGGCTCCTCTCCTGCACTTTCCCCAGCACCCGGCCCATGATGAGTGCTCAGCAAACATTGGTCGGATGAATGAGGGATATGTACATTTCCATGAATCTCGATTTCTCCTTGTATTAACGTGCAACAGCCATCCCCACCTCCTGGGACTGTGTAACACATCAGGGGTTATAATCCCCGCATCATGAAGCAGGGGCTCGGGCAGGCTGGGGCCCCCACGCCAGCCCCGGGACTCGGCCACTGACATTCCGACACTTCTCTGACAGAAGCTGAGCCTTCGCAGCCTCTCCCCCGAGCGACTCCCCTCCTTCCCAGCTCGCTGAGAGCTGCCCTCCTGCGGTGCCGGACCGGCAGTCTCGCCATTCTAGGCTCTGAGGCCCAGCTGACGAAGGAGCCCTTCAGCCGGAGTGCGTCCCTCCTCTCTCTGCCTTCGCTCTCCACATGGTCTACTCTCTCCTTGCATGGGTTTTCCTAATCTGAAGTGACTGAAAATAATTCTGAAGGTTGTCCCTGCGACCACTGCTTCCAGAGAGAGTCAGTATTTAGACAACATCTGAACAAAACAAAAGTAGCCCATCAAGGCATCCACACTCTGGGGAGGGAGCATGGGCGGGACGTCCTCTGAGAGTCGGGGCGGGAGGGCGAGCTGTCACGCTCCAGGATGGCCCAGGCCCTGGGGTCATGGTCCTTGCCTGACCTTCTGTCTATGTAACCTAAGAAAAGGGTGAAGACAGAGATCTGTTCCCAAAGAAAGATAGTGGAAGGATGCCAAGGGCAATGGATGGGTTTCCAGGAATTCTTTCTCCATTTTCCAGGAAAAGACACTGTTTTGTGTGTGGACCCACCGATCAGCCCAGCACTTCTCGGGGCAGGTGGTGGCATCCACAGGTAAGGCACGTGGCACTGCTGCGGCCACTCGGCTTGGTTCAAGGGTAAGCTTGTGATCTGAGTGGACCACAGCCCCGTGAATCTCAGGACTCTTGCAGGAGCTTCCCCCGCCCCCCCACGGAAGGAAGATAATAGCTCTTCCCGCATGGAATTGGGGGGAAGCGGGAGCCTGCAATCACCTGTGAGCCCTTAGAGGAAGAGGCCAGTAGGAAGACAGAGTCGAGGATTGAAAGAATCAGGGTTCTCACCCCCATGAGACGCCTCGGAAGCCCTGACTTAGCAAAGCTTGGGCGAATCTGGGTGTGTGGCCGTGGAAATGAAGGAGCCCCGGCGGCGGGATCTAGAGACTCGGGCCGAGTTGGCGCCTCCCTGAGCTACAGTGCAAAGCCGTGTGTGCATCTTGGTTCAAACAAACTGGAAAAATGAGTAAGTATATAAAACACAAATCGACCAAAATTTGGAATAACTCCTGGGCCCTCAATGACATTATGGAGTTACTGTATATTGTTTTAGGTGTGAAAACGGTATTCTGGGGTTGTTTTTTTTACAGCTCTGATGTTTCAAAGAGACGGAATATGTGTGAATAACATGATACAATGTCTAGGGTTTGCTACAAAATCACACAGGCAGGAGGATGGGGCACAGTGGACACATTAGTAACCACGAAATAATAATTGTTGCAGCTGGATTTGGAATACATGGGGTTTTGATTCGAAATATATGCGCATTTGCCATTTCCCCTAAGAAAGAGTTTGAACAATTAGCATCTTGAATGCGCTCTACCCGAGGATGAGGGTTTCCCACACGCAGCGCAGGTAAGGACATTGACATTTCCCTGTGAACTATGGCTTTTCTGTTAGAGCCAATAATTGCTCTTCTAAATGCATTTGCTCTGTTTTGATTCCCTACGCGCTTGCATGTGTTCAAATCGAGTGAGGGGCGTCAGCTCCACTAGCAGAACATGAGTTTCTCAGGTAAGTGGTGCCAAGTTTATACTGAGCGCCCCCAATAACACATCAGTTATTACAATAAGGGCTCAATTTTTTTTTCATCTAATTACTGAAATCAAAGCAGGCTTCTGGAAGCGTGTTCGGCAGAAGATGAACGTCTGCTGTAACTGGGAAAGCTCTTGTAGATTCAGTGAGTTCCACGCTGGAGACTATTACTAGAGTTGTTTTCACAAGAATCAGAAGAACATGAAATCTGCGGCGGCAACAAATCACAAGAGAAAAGCAACAGTGTCCTAAGTCGGGAGACCCTATGGGGCAGAGGCCCCTGCTCTCCTGATTCGGAAGACCTGTGGGGCAGGCCCCCCCCTCTCCTGAGTTGGGAGACCCCGTGGGGCAGGGCCCCCTGCTCTCCTAAGTCGGGGACCCCGTGGGGCAGGGCCCCCTGCTCTCCTGAGTCGGGAGACCCCGTGCGGCAAGGCCCCTGCTCTCCTGAGTCGGGGACCCCGTGGGCAGTCTCCCCCTGCTCTCCTGAGTGGGGAGACCCCATGGGGCAGGCGCTCCTCCCCCCCCGCCCCCCGCTCTCCTAATCGGGAGACCCTCTGGGGCAAGGCCCCCCACTCTCATATGTCGGGAGACATCTGGGGACGGCCCCCTGCTCTCCTAATTCGGGAGACACTCTGGGGCAGGGCCCCCCCCCCCTCCTAAGTCGGGAGTCCCGGTGGGGCAGGACCCTTGGCTCTCCTCAGTCGGGAGACAACCTGTCTAGCGCGCCCCACTCTCCTAAGTCGGGAGACCCTCTCAGGCAGGACCCGTTTTCCTAAGTCGGGAGACCCCGTGCAGCAAGGCCCCTGCTCTCCTGAGTCGGGAGACCCCGCGGGGCAGGACCCCTGCTCTCCATAGTCGGGAGACCCCGCGGGGCGGGACCCCTGCTCTGATCGCAGGGCACAAACCAAACGTATTTCTCCCCACTGCAGGACAGTCGCCCTCCCAGAACAATCAGTGCTGGAAATGTAGTCTTCGGGACCCGGCGGTCTTCTCTACCTGTCCTCAAGCCCTGGCGGATCCCTCCCCTGGGGAGCAGGCTGGATGGGGGCACTGACTCAAGCAAGCAGAATGTCGCATGAGGGATGTTACCTCGGAGTCTCTTGCAAGAATCCTGCCTTCTGCTCCGCTCCATCTCTGGTCTCTCGGTGTGGGAATCAGCTGCCATGTTATGAGCACCCTGCGTCTCCAATCAGCAGCCAGTGAGAATCCGGGGCTACCCTGAGCCACACGGGGGGGGGGGGGGCTTGGGAGAGCATCTTCCTCCGAGTCCCCGTGAAGCCTTGACAGGACGGTGATGCCGGCCAGCAGCTCAACTGCAGCCGCATGGAAGGACCGGCCACGCTCTGCCTGGATCCCCGGAAACCAGGATGTAATGTTCGTCGTTTTAAGCCACTAGGTTTGGGGGTCATTTGTTATGTGGCACTAGAGGACTGATGCAGAGCTCTCGATGTATGAGTTTAGATGTGTTCATGTTCGCTCCGAGCAAGTGGACCTCAACATGTTTCCATGAAGGTGACGCAAGTACGAAACGGTCACCAAGGCAGAGGGACTTCTGGTTCCTGCCACGATCCCATGAGGGATCAGAGGGTCGGAGTCTTTGGACAACCGCTTTGTAAATTTGAGCAATTTGCTAAATCTTGCAATTCAGGTTGCACTCCGTCCCAAACCAGACACACTCTTTAGTCAGAGTGTAAAAATGACGGAGCATCACAAGTCTTAGTTTTTAAAACTTTTAGAAATTACAGTCATTGGGGGGGGGGGTTGGGGGGCAGGAAGACGTCGAAGTGCATCCTCCCCAAAGTAAGGGAGGAGCAGAAACTTCTCAACAGGGAGGATGCAAAAAGGCAAGATTTAATTCAGAAACCCCAGGATTGTGCCGGGAGCTAGCCTGACCTGTGAGAAGAATGTTTGGATAGAGTTCATGCATTTAATTAGGGAAATTTACATTCTGTGTCGGAATAGAGCAAAATTGAGAAAAGCTGCAATTTTGTAGGATCCAAATTTGGTAAAATATTAAAGGAAACTTCAGGTAGAGGTCAACGATTTGACAGGTTTTGTGTTGTGAGGGTATGTGTCCAAGAACGGTCTCGTGAATGGGGGCCGAGAGGGCCCTGTCGGTGACGGTATTGGGGCCGAATGTTCTATTAATTCCAATATTTTAATACCTAATCAAAATGTGTTTTTTGTGGTTGCACTGGTTCTAAACTTATATTAGATCGATTTTACTGCAAAAAATGTATTCTTTAGAAAAGCAACTGTGGCATAGTATTAGGACAGATAGGGTAAAGAAACTAATGAAGTGACATGAATACGCACCATGATGGCTAGACTTAGAGTCAGCCTGACTTCCCAGACAGCTGCTTAAACACTATTTCTGGGTGTGTCTACAATGGTGTTTCTGGAAGGCAATGTTGGTAGGGGTGGGAAAAGCCGACCGCCCTCCCCAACATGGGTGAGCCTCACCCAATTCACTGAGGTCCTGGAAGGGATGGAGAAGGTAGAGGAAGGAAGGGTATTCACCCTCTTTCTGCTGACGTGCAACATCTGTGCTCTCCCAACATCAGGACAGGACGTTCACACACCACGGGGCCCTGTGACATGGGCTAGAACCTCCAGCTTGCAGGTGACAGGATGGCAGATCCCGGGACGTCCCAGCGTCCATCATCACATGGGACAATTCCTCCTATTCCTTTTTTCTTAAGGCTTTTATTTATTTATTTGAGCAAGTGAGAGAGGGCGAGCGCACACACAGAGCTAGGGGCAGAGGGAGAAGCAGGCTTCCCGCTCAGCGGGGAGCCCGATGTGGGGCTCGAACCCAGGACCCTGGGATCATGATCTGAGCTGAATGCAGACGCTTAACCCTCTGAGCCACCCAGGCGCCTCCAATTCCTCATATTTCTTTTTTTTTTTTTTTAAAGATTTTATTTATTTGACAGAGAGAAACACAGGCAGAGAGGGAACACAAGCAGGGGGAGTGAGAGAGGGAGAAGCAGGCTTCCCGCCGAGCAGGCAGCCCGATGTGGGGCTCGATCCCGGGTCTCCAGGATCATGACCTGAGCTGAAGGCAGTCGCTTAACCAACTGAGCCACCCAG
>PITA01023874.1:0-27300 GCA_004023965.1 Spilogale gracilis
GGTGCATGAGGGGTAACCTGGAGGACAGTGGGAGAAGGAAAGTAAATGGGAAGTAGGGTAATCCAGGGAGAGAAACGAAACAACAGAGACTTTGGACACAGAAACAAACTGAGGGACTTGGAGGGAGGGGGCTGGAGGGATGGGAGAGCCTGGTGGTGGGTACTGGGGACACCTAAAGTGTGGAGCACTGGGTATGGGGAATGGGGAATGAATCTTGGAACACTGGGAAAAAAATTTTAAGTTAACAATAAAAAAAAAAGAAATTCTGTGATCCTAGAAGTATTCAAATTAACTGATATCATAACTATAATATTACATCCAAGAAGAAGCACTTGTTACTATTATAAAATGATGCTGACAGAGTTGCCCATATTGCTGGCTCCAAAGAACCCTACTTCCCCATGTTCTTTCAGTTTACATTCCATAAAAAGAGGATCTCCGGGTCAAGTGTATTTAGCTAAAATTGGTGGTACACATCCTCTGTGTCAGGCACTGGGAAATTAAAAATTTAATGACCCAAGTTTTGTTCTTAAGAAATTCAGGTCCAATTGTGGAAACAAAAATGTAAATGAGTACAACATAATGTTCTAAATGCAACAGTTGACATCTGTATAAAGTATTGTGGGAATACGGATGAAAAAAGAATCCTGCCTTAGAGGAGTGGAGGCCGAGAAAGTTTCAGAGAGGGGAGGACATTTAAATACAGTTCCTGCGGGGGGACAACAGGAAGCACAGCAACTAAAGGAGAAGAAAAAACACTGGTCACAGGCTGGGGTTCACAGTGTGCTGGAACAAGCACGAAGAGGAGCCTGTTTTCCTGGGCCACGGGGGGCAGGAATGGTAGAGGCAGTGACTGAAGATAAGACATGCTGCAAAAATCCTCGAGTGTCTCTAATCCGTTGGTGGACTTCAGTCTGCGGGGATGGGGAAACATCACAGACCTGAGTACTCACAGCACTATTGGCATTACAAATATTCCCTCACCTGTTTAGTAGTCAGTCTGTGTCAAAAAGATAACTGACCTGGGGAAGGAAGAGGCTGTTGGCTTGGAGACCAGTGAAGAGGTTGCTGATACAGAGCAAGTATAAAAAGAGAAAAAAAGACAGTGAACTACACCTGCTCTCATAACTTTTGTTCTCTTTCACGCGGGGCTGTCACCTGTCTCAGTTAACATGCAGGTGGAGCAGAAGCAGGTAAGAACGGAATGGAGCCAAAACTCTCAGGGGAAAGTCTAGCCTGACACCTTGGCAGAGTTTATCATAAATATGTGAAACTCGAAGTCTGAAGAAACATATCCACAGGGTTTTCTGTAGCAATCAGTGTCCTTAATTGTGTCTGCCAAGAAAGGTATGTTCCTTAAGTCCCAAAGAGGGAAAACTGCTCCAGGCTTCTTCATGTCCTTGACTCAGCAGCCTGCTTTAGCAATTTTCTCTGGGCCCTGACAATAAAAAAAGGGATAACTGCATTTGTAAGTGGATTCACTTTATCCTGGAAGAAGCCATGGAAGCACATCTAACCATATTCTGGGGCTAGACCAGCTTAGCCAACACAAATTCCTGCCTCTCAACTCCACTAGCCTGTGCTTAATAATTCTATTCTCTTTGCCCACCCACATCTTCTGCTGTCCTCCTTAAAACATGAATGCTTTCCCAATGATATGAACACACCCTGCAGGTAACCTTCTACTTCCTTAAAACCATGGTTCTCAAACTCTAGTTGGAATATCCTGATATTACTTCCTGGGCTCCAATGAGTAATCCAGCTGAATTCGTAATCTAGCACTCCCCGGTGATTCTAGTGCAGGGATCCTGTGGATAGACTTTAGAAGATCAAAGCCATCCATGTAAGTTGTCTAGCTCTCTGTCATCTATCCCCCAACATCTCTTTCTTTACATCTTCTAATTTTATTCTAGTTGCAATTCTAGCAGGAAGAAGTGTCCCTTCTTCCGCTGTGCATCTTGGAACAAACCATTTCTTATTTTCTAAAAAAATTCATGTTCTAAAGTGGATCTTGATTCTACAAAACATTAACCTCAGGGTGCCTGGGTGGGTCGGTGATCCCAGGGTCCTGGGATTGAGTCCTGCATTGGGCTCCCTGCTCAGTGGTGAGTCAGCTTTTCCTTCTCCCTCTGCTCCTCCCCTCTCCTACTTGTGCTCTCTCTCACATAAAAATAATTTTTTTTAAAAAACACAAACATTTATCCTTTCCCTCTATACCAAATTACTCCCTTTTGTCTTCTAAACACAGTTAGAACTTGGTATGAGGCAATTCTTCATATGCTCATACCATTTCCTGAGCTACATTCCAGTTTTTTCATGTCACTACTGACATTCTAGAGCAATTGGTCTACTTCTGTCTGTTCCCTTTCTTGCTTCCATTTCCTCCTGACTGCTGTGCAGAATGGCTCCTATTCCACAGCACTCTGCTGGTTAATGGAACTTACCCCTATTTTTGTAGTGGACTACATACTAATGAGAATTACAGACAGCTCCAGTAAAATCAAGGAAATTGATTTTATGTTCCCTGTCTCAAAGCTGACTGATTATTCTTGAAGAGGGCAGTCTTTCTTCCTTGAGTTTTAACTTTGAAAAGGAACACACATCTTGGATTTACTAAAGCCTTAGTTTTTTGATACTGTTAAAGAACCAGCCTATACATAACATTTTATTATTTTTACCCACCCCATTTTTCAACAAATGACATTATTTAAGAACTCAAATCAATTCAATGCTTATTTATGGCACACCTAATATATCTAATGTTACTCTGATCAAGAGTGTAATAGAGGTGGTTTGAATTTTACTAAATTATTACAAAATTCAACGAGAATTATAAGAGAGTAGTGCTCCTCCAGCTTTTCTCTCTAGTCTCATTCTCAGATACTCTTTATACCCTCGCCCACTATTCCAGTCACCCCTGTATGTGCATTTTTCCTCATGTTTTTGCACTTGTGGCTTATCTATTCATTGCCCTGGTCAAGTTCTGCCTAAACATCAAGACTCAAGCTTCTCCTTCTAAAGCTTATTCCTTCCTTTAACTTAAGCTTTCAAAGGAGTCTTCTTGGAACTTCTCAGGATGAACTGATTCTACCCTCCAAGACTGTGTACCCCTTTAAGACAAGGGCAAGTCTTATTTGTCTTTTAATTTTTACAACTTAGCTCAGAATAGTTGTACACTATACAAATGGAAAACTATTAAATTGAAAAAAGAAGAAAATGAAATGAGATTGGCCAATGAATTATTAAAAAAAGAAATGATTAATATATAATAAATAGGGGCACAAAATGAAAAAAATATATCAGTAAAAATAGAAGAAAGCACAGAAATACAGCAGACTTTACAAATAAATTGCATACATGATAATAAGAGAAAACCACCAAAATTTTAAACAGTTACTACCAAGCTAACTACAATTTGAAGATCTGAGGGGGAATGGACTTGTATTTGACAAGAAAATTTCAAAGTAATTTCAAGGTAAGTAAGATAAATACTTATAGTCTATATTACAATAAAAATGTTACTCAAGGGCCAGAAGAAAACTCTAAAAATCTGTAATTAGCCTGTTTAGAAATATTAATAGTTTACTACATCCATTAATAAACCTAGGATGCTATAAAAAGAAAAGAACATTTAGGTAATAAGAAACAGCTCTTGGAAATTTAAGAAGATAATTGATGGATCTGGTAAAGGAAATCTCCAGGAAAAGCAAGCAGGCCTAGAAATCTATCAATCAGATTCCAGTGAAAGGAAAAGGGCACTTCCTGGAGAGTTGTCTCAACAACAACAACAACAGACTCATGTGATAGATGCTGACAGTAACAAAAGAAGATCTGCAGCTCTAATTGGAGTCTGGAGATGAATTAGTGAGGATTGCATTATTTTCTCTGGGGGAAAATTAACAGGAAAAAATTAAGAGTTGAACAGGATATCAAATACTCATAAAATAGACTTTTGGTCTCAGATGTGAATTATCATGTAGACAATAAGGTAAGCGCTGACTATTAATTTAACTGTGATATATCTTAACTGAGAAGTTAGGAAAGGTTAAGTGTGTATGGAGGAGTGCTGTGAGTGGCACTTTAAGAGACAAAAACCTTTATTTTTCCATAAGAAATCAATAGATAAACTAAAAGTTTAAAACTATAATTAAGCACGCTGCTTTAAAATGCAATAAGAGAAAAATCAACTAGAGAATTTGAACATCTTGGAACATTACTTGGGGGAATGTGAGACAAGAGTTTGCTTCTTGGCATTTTAAGCTTTGCCAAACTACTTGATTTTCAAAGTGTATATAGCAAAAACTGATTAAAATTTAGATATTCACAAATCCATAACCATAGAGTCTTCAAATAAAAAGTTTATTATTTTTAAACACAAAGCAAAAATTTCTAAAAGGGATCACACATTACAAAAGAAAAATACATATATATTATATATATAAACAATTATCATCATACAGGCCATAACATCTGATCTAAAATGAAAAGTCAACAACACAAAGATATACACACTGCACTGAAAGTATTTTTAAAATTTTTTAGAAGACTTTATTTCTGAAAAAAAGGAGAGAGAGTGAGAGAGTGTGTGCAAGATGAGGGGAGGGGGAGATGGGGAAGCAGACTCTCTGCTGAGCAGGGAGCCCAATATGGGACTCAATCCCAGGATCCTGGGATCATGACCTGATGGTAAAGGCAGACACTCAACCAACTGAGCCAACCAGGAGCCCTGAAAAAAATGTTTTTTTAAACATATTTCAATGCCTTTAAGGGGGAATCTGTCAATATGTGCATAAGATATAATTACCTGTCTAGAATATATATAAGAGAGCCAATTGGAAATGATTTGTTGGAACTAATAATGACTTTAAAAAGCATAGCTTTTAAAAATCCATAGCTAAACCAGGCATAGAAGAGAACTTCCTCAAGTTGATAAAGAATAGTTACAAAAAATCTACACCAAGCATCATACTTTATGGTGAGAAACTTGAAACTTACCTATTATGAGCAGTAATAAGTCAAGGATGTCCTCTCTCACAACTACTTTTTAACACTATACTGGGAGTCACTGCTAATATAACTAGACAAGAAAATGAAATAAAGAGACACAGTTTGGAAAGGAATACATAAAATTGTCTTTGCAAACACAGTCATCTTCACACAATATCTAAAGAAAGTCTGAAAGAATTACAAAAAAAAAAAAAAAAGCTTTCTGGTCCTAGTAAGCAATTACAGCAAAGGATATAAAATTAACATACTAAGTCAACTGCTTTCCTAAATATGAGCAATAAACAAGTAAAATTTGAAATAAAAAATACAGGGTGCCTAGGTGGCTCAGTTGCTTTAGCATCTGCCTTCGGCTCAGATCATGATCCCAGGGTCCTGGGACTGAGTGCCGCATTGGGCTCCCTGCTCAGTGGGAAGTTTGCTCCTCATACTCCTTCTGTGACTCCCCCTGCTTGTGTACTCCCTCTCTTTCTGTCAATAAATAAAATCTTAAAAAAAAGAAATAAAAAATACAATATCATTTACATTAGCAACCCCCAAGTGGGAAATCCTTAGGCATTAATCTAACAAAATATGTATGTATGTGAGTAACACTAGAAAACTCTGAAGAACAAAATCAAGGAACTAATAGATAAATGAGATTTTGAGAGATACTACAGGTTCATGGATAGAAAGACTCAATATTGTCAAGATGTTAGTTCTTCCCAACATGATCTATAGATTCAATGTAATCCCAATCAAAAACCTAGCAGGTTATTTTATGCATATCAAAAAACTAATTCTGAAATTTATGTGGAGAAGCAAAAGGTGTATAATAGCCAATATAATATTGATGGAGAAGAACAAACTTAGACTACTGGCTCTACCCAACTTTAAGATTTACTATAAAGCTACAGTAATCAAGATAATGTGGTATTAGCAAAAGAATAGACACAACAATGGAACAGAATAGAAAACCCAGAAACTGCCCCACATAAATTCAGTCAGATCATCTTTGACAAAGGAGTAAAGGCAATACAATGGAACAAAGATAATGTTTTCAACAAATGGGTGCTGAAACAAGTGAATATCCACATGCAAAAAGTTGAATCTAGACAGAGACTTGATAGCCTTCACAAAAATTAACTCAGAATGGATCATAAAAGTAAAATGCAAGAACTATAACACTCCTATAAGATAAATAATGAAAGAACTTGGGTGACCTTGGCTGTGGCAATAACATTTTATGTACAAAATCAAAATAATCCATGAATGATATAATTGATAAACTGGAATCCATTAAAATTAAAAACAATTCTGTGAGAGACAATATCAAGAGAATGAGAAGCCAAACTGCATCCTGGGAGAAATATGTGCCCAAAAGTCACAGCTGATAAAGAACTATTATCCAAACTATACAAAGAACTCTATACATTCAATGATAAGAAAACAAATAACTCAATTTCAAAATGGGCCAAAGACTTCAACAGACACCTCACCAGATGGCAAATAAGCATATGAAAAGATGCTTCACATTGTGTATCATCAGGGAAATGCAAATTAGAACAGCAATGAGGTGCAATTACTAGATATCCATGAGAATGGCCAAAATCCAGAACCCTGCCAACACTGAATGCCTATAAGGATGTGGAGCAAGAGAAATTCTCATTCATTGCTGGTGGGAATGCAAAATGATACAGTCACTATGGAAGACAGTTTAGTGGTTTCTTACAAAATTAAACACTCTTTTTTTTTTTTTTTTAAGATTTTATTTATTTGACAGAGAGAAACACAGCTAGAGAGGGAACACAAGCAGGGGAGTGAGAGAGGGAGAAGCAGGCTTCCCGCCGAGCAGGAAGCTCGATGTGGGGCTCCATCCCAGGTCCAGGATCATGACCTGAACCGAAGGCAGTCGCTTAACCAACTGAGCCACCCAGGCACCCCAAAATTAAACACTCTTATGTGATCCAGCAATCCTGCCCCTTTGTATCTTCCCAAAGGCATTTAAAACTTACATCCACACAGAAACCTGCACAAACATGTTTATAGCAGCTTTATTCATAATTGCCAAAACTTGGAAGCAATCAAGATGATTTGTGTTAAGGTGAATGGATAAAGAAACTGTATTATATCTGTATAATGGAATATTATTCAGCACTAAAAAGAAATGACTTATCAAGCCATGAAAAGACACAGAGGAACCTTGTATATATCACTGAAAGGAAGAAGCAAGGATGGTTCAACACTTGCAAATGAATCAATCTGATATATCACATTAATAAAATGAAGACTAAAAAATCACAGGATCATCTCAATAGATACAGAAAAAGCATTTGACAAAATTCAACATCCATTTACGATAAAAGCTCTCAACAAAGCAGGTATAGAGGGAATGTACTTCAACATAATAAAGGCCATTATGAGAAGCTCACAGCCAATATCATTTCTCAATAATCTGATAATCCTGATCTCTGAGGTCAGAAACAAGACAGGATGCCCAATCTCAGCACTTTTATTCAAATTAGTATTGGGAGTCCTGGCCAGAGCAATTAGGTTAAGAAAAAGAAGTTAAAGGCATCAAAATTGGAAAGAAAGAAGAAAAACTATCACTATTTGCAGTTGACATGAAATTACATAAATCCTAAAGCCTCCATCAAATAGCTGTTAGAAACAATAAATAAATTCAGTAAAGTTGCAGGACCCAAAATCCAAGTCTGTTGTGTTTCTTTACACTAATAAAAACTATTAAAAGGAAAAATATTAAAAACAATCCTATTTACAAATGCATCAAAAGAAAATGCCTAGGAATAAATTTAACCAAAAAAGTGAAAGACCAATCTATCAGAACTACAAGACATTTATGAAAGAAACTGAAGAAGATACAAATAACTGGAAAAGTATTCCATGCTCATGGATTGGAAGAATTAATATTGTTAAAATTTCTATACTACCCCAAACAACATACAGATTCAATGCAATCCCTATCAAACTCTAATGGTATTATTCACAGGAATAGAACAAATAATACTAACATTTGTACAGAAGCATCAAAGACCCCAAATAGCCATGCAATCTTAAGAAAGAAGAATAAGGCTGGATACATCACATGATGTCAAAAAGCTACCGTAATTAAAACAGTATAGTACAGGCATAAAAATAGACACTAAGAATAAAGAGCCCAAAAATAAATGCATGCATATATAGTCAATTAATTTATAAGAAAGGAATCCAGAATATGTAATAGGGAAAGAACAGTCTTTATAATAAATGGTGTTGGGAAAACTGGACAGCTACCTGCAAAAGAATAAAACTGACCACTATCTTCCATCATATGTAAAATTAACAGATAATGAATTAAAGACTTGAACTTAAAACCTGAATCCATAATAGTCCTAGAAGAAAATATAAATTAAGCTCCCAGACATAGGTGTTGATGATGATTTTTTGAATCTGTCACCTAAAGCAAAAACAACAAAAGCAAAAATAAACTAATAGGACTACATAAAGCTAAAAAGCTTCTGTACAACAAAGAAGGCACCAACAAAATGAAAAGCAACCTACTGAATGGGAGAGGATATTTGTAAATTATTATCTGATATGGGTTAATATCCAAAATATATAAAGAACTTAAAAACTCGACAGAAAAAACAACACACAAAATCTGATTTAAAAACATGCAGAAGATCTGAATACACATTTTTCAAAGTAGACTTACAGATGGCCAGCAGGTACATCCATGAAAAGATACTCAACATCATTACTCATTAGGGACATGAAATCAAAACAAGAATGAGGTATCACTTCACATCTGTTAGAATGGCCATTCTCAAAAACACAAGAAATAACAAGTGTTGGTGAGAATGTGGAGGAAATAAAATTCTTGTGCACTGTTGGTGGGAGTATAAGTTGGTGAAGCCACTATGGAAGACTGTATAGAAGTTCCTTAAAAAGATAAAATGAAAATAGAACTGCCAAACTATCACAGAGATATATGCACCCCCATGTCCACTGCAGCAATACTTGCAATAGCCAGGATATGAAAACAACCTAAGTATCCATCAATGGATAAATGGATAAAGTAATTGTGTAATTATATTATGTGTAATACATTACATGTAATAATTATATTATGTGTAATTATACTATGTATTATATATATGAAAGATATATAGATAGATAGATAAAATTCAGCGATAAAAAAATAAGATCTCACTATTTGAGACATGGAGAGACCTGAGGGCATAACACTAAGTGAAATAAGTCAGACAGAGATAGACAAATATCATATGATCTTATACGTGGGATCTAAGGAAAAGCAAAAACCCCAAGTTCATAGATAACAGAGAACAGGTTGGTTACAAGAGGTGAGGGGTCAGGGATGAAGAAATGGTTTGTTTGTTGGTTTGTTTGTTTTTAGTTTAAATAAACTGAATAAAAATCTTTTAAAACTGAGAACACAAACAAATCAGAATCACAAAATATTATACAAAAAGAACAGGCAGATTTGATAAAGAACCAAGATGAAATTTTGAAACTGAAAAAGACAGCCTTTGAAAGTAAATATTTTATGAAAAGATTAAATAGTAGATTTGACAGAATCAAAAAGAGAATTAATGCATTGAAAGATAAATCTAAAGATGCCACCCAGAATAACAGTTAGATGGAAAATACAAGAGAGTTAATAAAGAGACAGAAGACAGAATAAAAAGATCCAAAACGAGTACAGGAAGAATTCCCAAAGAAGAAAACAGAGCTAATGGGAGAAAAGCAATATTCAGAGAACAAATGTATATGTTTTAAAACCAATGTAAAGGAAGTACAAATAAAGAAAATGAGATGGGGAGGTGAGTAGGGGATGGGCTAGATGGGTGAAGAGCATTAAGAAATGCACTTACTGTGATGAACACTGGCTATTGTGTGTTAAGTGATGAATTACTAAATTCTACACCATAAACTGATGTTACACTGCATGTTTACTAAATGGAATTTAATTAAAAATTTGTAGCAACATGGACTGGATTGGAGGAGATTATGCTGAGTGAAATGAGCCAAACAAAGAAAAGTCAAGTATCACATGGTTTCACTTACTTGTGAAGCATAAGGAGTAATATAGAGGACAGTAGGAGAAGGAAAGGAAATGGGAAGTGGGGTAAATTGGGGAGGGAGATGAAACATGAGAGACTTTGGACTCAGAAACAAACTGAGGGTCTTGGAGAGGAGGGGGTGGGGGATGGGAGAGCCTGGTGGTGGGTACTGAGGGCACATATTGCATGGAGTACTGGGTGTGGGGCATAAACAATGAATCTTGGAACACTGAAAAAAGTTTGGAAAAAGGTAAAAATAAAAGAAAAAATTTTTAAAAATGGGCAATTATGTCTAAAACATACACCCATGGACACACACACAAAAGAGAGTGAGGTGGTTGGTTATTAAGTACCAGCCCCTTGAGCCTTTTCTAGCATGATTAAAGTAAATAATACCACTAAAAAATAATGATATACAAATAACACAAGAGCCTGGGTGGCTCAGTTGGTTAAGCGTCTGCCTTTGACTCAGATCATGAGCCTAGGGTCTTGGGATTGAATTTCGCATTGGGCTCCCTGCTCAGTGGGTAGTTTGCTTCTTCCTCTCCTTCTATCCCTGCCCCCTTCTCATGCTGTCTTTATCTCAAATAAATAATAAATATCTTTAAAAAATCAATAAAAATAACATGAGAAAAACAGACAATGAAATAGAACTGTCAAGTCTGAGATGAAATTCAAAGGGTCAATGTACATATTAAAATGTGTACAATCTCACCAGCATTAACGTTATACATTTATACCAATTTTTTAAACTACACCAATTAAAGCTACAGGAAAATTACAGTTTCCTATATAACCAATTGGTAGAAATTAGGAAACATGGTAATAAATAGTACAGTGTAAGATATAGGTACTTCTATGCTTCAAATTGGAGCAAGAATTATTTTTGGCATTTTCAATGTGAGCACAGATTGACTCAGCACTTCCATTTCTCTGCTGGGGCTGTGGATATTTACAAAATGACCTGTCACTTCTCTTTGATCTTGGTTAATATAATTGTACCTCAAAGAAGCCTTTCCTGACCACCCCAACTCTCACCTTTGTTGCCTTTTTTCATCCTATCACTACATGACATTTTATCATTTTATCACACATGCATGTACTTTTTATTGTTTGTATCTTTTTGAACATCCACAGGGAGGACTTTATTGATAAATCCACAACATCAAGAATGGTGCCTGGCATATGGCACTAAGTAAATACTCATAAATATTTGCTGAAGTATGCAGAAAATTAAAAACCATCTAAATGTCCATCACAAATAATGTTGCATCTATACTGTAATTTATGGCAATTCTTTTAACAACATAGCTCCATTTGTACTGACATGGAAATATTTCCAAAACAAAATGTTACATAAAAAACAAAAAAGTTTCAGAATTACTACTGAAATTTACATAGTGTATTATCACTCAAGATAAAGATATGTATTTTCTATACTTACATGCATGAGTGTAAATGCACGGGAAAATGTTGGAAGGATGCACATTAAGCTGGAAATAATGGTTATCTCTAGGGAAAGCACTGAGTATGAGGGTGCAGGTAGAGGGTCAAGGAAAACTTTAACCTTATCTGCAATGCTCTCATTCTTTAGAAGGTGATATATTTATGCTGCTACTTGTGTTATTAAATACTTCCTTTTGAAAGGTCAGTCTCCTTAGTGTTCACATAAGTGCAAAGGAAAACAATCATGAATTTCTAGTTTACTCTTTCAAACACAACAAAAAGTCAGGAGTGTGATAATTTTATTAAGTTTTTAATAATATTATGATGTACTCTTTGCAGCATAAAACACATTTATTTTAAAAAGCTGCAAATGTTCAAGTTAATTTCTCTTAAGTTTATTTCATTAAAAGTTCATTTCTTTTAAATAGAATATTTGTTCCATTGTTTTTCTTTATAGTAATTTTTTATTTGAACACTTTCCTTATTATTTACTTCCTGTTCAAATGTTTTGGCAAGTTTCCAGTAGGTCAGCTCATTTCCGCATATTATTTGCTTGCTTTTCTAATATTTTGGACCATTTGCTATGTTCATGGTCACTCACTGTCATTTTTCTGTCTCTTTGTGCAGCTGTTTGTTTACCCAGCTGTTGCTTCCTTTTCCTTTGTCAATGAAAATTTTGTGTTGGTCCACAATACTTTTCTCCTCTGTACCTTCTCATCCTCTGGGGGTGGCTCTTCCACAGGAAAATATTTTACCAGATTGCGAACAACATATTATACTAAGCTATTCCATTCATACATAGTACATATTAAAATATGCCCTAAGAATGCAAACTTTTAAAATATTTTCAGAGTGGGGGTTCCAAATCTAGACTGGGGACATTGCTAAGAGGAGAGAAATTTAAGACAGGCTTTTCAGAGATGGATATAGCTGAACTGAATTTTGAAGAATGAGCAGAATTAGCTGTGTGAACAGAGTTGAGGGGGAAGTACGCTTGTCGGACAGAGCAGTGTGGGTGAAGGCACAGAGGTGAGAAAGTGGTATTCAGTGAAATGCAAACAACTTAATACTGTGAAGATTTAGAGCCTTGGGAATAGCTAGAGAATGATCTACTGCCAATCAAGGCTGAGATTTTACCCATATGGGAAAAGGGAGACTAATAAACATTCACTAGTCAGTCCTTGAGGGATATGGTGAGGAAGGAAAAGCTGACTGTGGTGACTGGGACAAGCAGGGCTGATCTTCAGCTGGAAAGCAATGGTGAGGAATACAGGGCAGTATCCATTCTGGTTTGGTGTGAATTCTGTACCAGTTGTTAAGTATGTATCCCATGTAGGCGTGAGAGTGATTTTAGTTTGGGGCTTGGGTGGCTTGGACTTCTGGGGGCTCCTTTCATCATGATGTGTAACACAACAGGAGAAAGTAGTTAGAAGGAAAATATTATTACCCTGTTTTTGACATGCTGAACCAGACATAAGGTCACCCAGAAGAGTCATGTGCCAACAACATACAAGCCACTGACAAATTACAGCGTTTAAATGGTGGGCAAAGGAGGCAGAGTTGTAGCGAATGGTAGGCTGGCAGAGAGGTGAGAGAAACCCAGAAGAAGCTTCAGTAACAGAAGGGGTAAAGAGGAACCAAAGTTTATCAACAGTGATAAATGATGAGGAGTGATCAAGGGAAGTAAAGACACGATACTCCTGGAACATTTAGTAACATGGACATTTTCGGTGGCATGTGCTACTTCAGTGGAAATTAATCTAGATCATGGGTTAAAAACTCAATTGTGCACGACCCAGTAGATCGGGAAAATATGAAAAGCGGCCAGACATAAGAAAAGAGAGTATGGGTCTGAAAATGGAATGTACGTGTCTCATGTAAAGGATTTTAGAGTAAAAAGGAAAAAAGTAATAGCCAAGCAAAACAATTATGATGTCCAGGTTTGGCCTGTTGGCAACGAGTTTCATGTCAAACTTATTCCAAACTCCAAATGAAGATTAGACCATGGAATCACAAATCTCTCTGAAGCAGATTTAAAAAAATATGTAGTAGATTCGTTTATTTATGACAGTAGCAATACCGGAAGACATAAATCAAATCACAGGAATAATCAATAAATTCTACTAAAAGATTCTTGCTTAACACAGGTTATCTTATTTAAGCCTTATAGTAACTCTGTGAAGAGGGCATTATCCCTTTTCTGCTGTTGAAGAAACTGAGGATAAGAGTAGTTATTTACTTAAGCAAAGTTTCACAGCTACAATGTAGAATGTAGATTCCAGGTTCCACCTCAGCTCAATCTGATTTTCAATTCAACACTCTTTCAGTTATACTGTGTAGCTTTCCTCTGAGGAGAAGACAGATCTCTCCTGTCTTATCTAAATTAATTTACCTGTGATCTGGATTCCAACCTTTGCAACATCTCAGGGATCTGGTCACATTATCCTTCTTTTATTGCCTTTACTTTAATTAACTCCTTTTCGTTGGCCCTCCCCTCAACATGGATTCTTGCCTAAGTCTCCCTACGTGGAAACAAAAAACGGACAACAAACAAAAATTTCCTCAAAAGTACTTCTTTCTATAGCTACTCCCTGATAAATTTCTTTCCATCCATAGTTAAACTCTTCTTAAATCTCCCATACTTTCTGAGAGATTTGTTCACTTCCACTACCTAAACTAGGACTCAAACTGGTAATGGAGTAGAAAATATTTTAACAATAGACACTAAGATTCCTTGTAGAAAAAGAATCTTCTTTGTTTAGGTGTAGTGGTTGCTTTGGGTGTGAGTGGTGGAGTCCTAAGAGCATGTCCCAGTAGCAGAAAAGGAAATAGGTGATAACTTATGAATAGTTAACAGGAATTTGGGGGCAGAGAGAATGGAAGGGTGGGAGGAAAGGAGAACAAGAGAAGGATGAAGGGAGAATAAGTGTGGGATGAAGGGAGAAGGGGTTAACACATCCTGGGAGGTTAGAAACTAGATGGAACACAAGTGGGACGTTCTCAGTGATGGGGTGGTGAAAACACTTTTAAGAAAAGAGATGCCTGGGGCACCTGGGTGGCTCAGTTAGTTAAGTGTCTGCCTTTGGCTTGGGTCACGATCCCAGTGTCTTGGGATTGAGCCTGGCATTGCTTCTCCCTCTCCCTCTCGCTCTGCTCCTGCTCATGCTTTCTCTCTCTCTCTCTAATAAATAAATAGAATCTTTAAAAAAAAAGATGCCTGATATGCAGTTTTTATATACTTTGCTTGATAGTTTCTTAGTCACTCCTCTCCCACCTCAAACCTTCTATAAATTATGCTACATATATATAATGTTTTTAGAAATTGGTATTCTGGGGTGCCTGGTGGCTCAGTGGGTTAAAGCCTCTGCCTTCAGCTCAGGTCATGATCTCAGGGTCCTGGGATCAAGTCCCGCATCAGGCTCTCTGCACAGCAGGGAGTCTGCTTCCTCCTCTCTCTCTGACTGCCTCTCTGCCTACTTGTGATCTCTCTCTCTGTCAAATAAATAAATAAAATATTTAAAAAAAGATTAAAAAAAAGAAATTGGTATTCTGGAAAAATCAAGGAAAGGGAGTTTTTTTTTTTTTAAGATTTTATTTATTTGACAGAGAGAAACACAGCGAGAGAGGGAACACAAGCAGGGGGAGTGAGAGAGGGAGAAGCAGGCTTCCTGCCGAGCAGGGAGCCTGATGTGGGACTAGATCCCCGGTCTCCGGGATCATAACCTGAGCTGAAGGCAGTCGCTTAACCAACTGAGCCACTCAGGCGCCCCAAGGAAGGGCACTTTTAATCCAAGTCTGCCTTGATGTGGAGCAGACAGAGGGGAGCAGTCACAGGAGATGAGATGAGGAGATAAGAAAATCTGAAAGCAATTTAAGGAAACAGGTAACTGGAATACACAATGATCATGTAAATTTAAGCTAATGGAAATTCCCAAAAGATTGTTAAAGAACGTTGCACTCTATGACAGATACAAAATAAGAGTTCCAAGTCAATTAAAAAAAAAATCTCAAGGGACAGGCTAACCTCTGTTGACATATAAATTCATACTCATGAATTCCTAATCTCCATGTCCAGTCTAGCTGTTTAGCATTCCAAAATTACATGGCAGAATAGCACCATGGTTAAAACTGAAGCCTTTTAACCCCTAGATTTAAATCTCATCTCTAATATTTACTAACATGAGTCTGGTCACGTTTCTTAAGTTGTATGTACTCAGTATCCTCATCTATAAAACAGATATTAGTTGTATCTGGTTCATGGGAATGTTTTATTACATAAATTAATAATTGAAAGTATTCAAGGGGCACCTGAGTATTATAGTTGGTTAAGCCTCCGATTCTTGTTTTTGGCTCAAGTGAAAATGGCTCATTCCCTTTTGATTGCACTGTATTTGATCTCAGGGACGTGAGCTCAAGCCCTAAGGAGAGCTCCATGCTCAGCACAGAGTGTGCTTCAGACTCTCCCTCCCTCTCCCTGTGCTCCTTCCCCACACTCTCTCTCTCTCAAATAAATACATTTTTTAAATTTTTACTTTTTTCATAACCTAGCCATCCTATCCCTCTCTCCACTTCCCAGCAACCCCCAGTTTGCTTCCTGAGATCAAGAGTCTCTTATGGTTTGTCTAAAAAAGTATTCAGAATAGTACCTGTCCCATTGTAAGCACTCAATAAATGTTAACACTTACTATAACCAACAGATTGCAGGCAATTTCCATTTTGATTCATTTACACACTCAACAACTATTTTTGAGTATCTGTTACATGCCAGGCACTGTTCTATGCGCTGTTCACATCAAGTGAACAATACAGACAGAGTATGTGCCCTCTTAGAGCTTTCATTTGGGTGAGAAGAGACAACCAATAATCAAATAAAAAGGGACTATATATGGGAAAGGTCTTCCCTTTCTTGCTGCTTCTATACCCAGTTTGTTACTTACCCTTTTATAACGTCTTGAGTCTACTTTCTCGTTTCTCTATCCCTCTTACTTACAGGTTGAGCTACAGGTCAAAAACAGTTAAATATTGGCATGTGCTTATCAAACCCTGTTTTCTTTCTTCCAGGGCATGCAGAAGGACTATTTCCCAGACTCCCTTGTGGTTAGATAGAGCCATTTGACTAAGTTCTGAGCAGAACTGCTGTAGGACACCTCCAGCCTGGACCCTATAATCTCTCCCCCAAATCCATATTTGCTCTAGTCATTCCTCTGACAGCAGCACAGAAAAAAGAGGGTATAGTCCAGGATTCTTTGGCTCTAGAAGAATGGTGGAACCACAGGATGGAAGACAGCATGGAGTAAAACTCTTCCCCTTCCCCATACACCCTCACTGTATGTGAGTGAGAATACTTCATAGTTTGTTATAACAGTTAGCCTACCCTAACTAATACATATCTTCAGTGCCACAGTTTTATTTCAGATCATCAACTTTCCTCTGTATCTTACCAACAGCATCCAAACTGGTCTCTTAGTTTCTAAAACATTCTTCTCAAGTCTCCCACATAACTGTTTCAAGCCCCAATTTGATCGTGTCACTACCCATCAAAGGGCAGTTCTTCAATGGCCTGTCCTCAGCTTGTCCAAGCAGTTGGAATATTCGAAACTTTTTGTGATATAATCCTGGTCCTACAACCCCAGCCTCTCTTTTTGCTATTGTTCATCATGACTCTATATCCTTGCCCCACCTAACTACTTCATGCTCCTCAAACAGGTCATGCCCACCCATGCTTCTAAGGCATTCCACATGCTACCACCTCTGTCTGATGTGAAGACCCCCTTCACCCTAATTCATTAATCTTTCAGGACTCAACTCATGGCATCTGCTATAGAAAGTTGTCCATGGCACCAAGCCTCGATTAGGTACTTGTATTCTTTTAGCACTTCATTTTTATCAAGGTATTTATCATCTTGTCATGAAATTATCTCTTTAATTTTCATGGATCCTTTACTGAATTATTTCAGAAAGGGTGAATGTCCTTTATCTCTGGGTTTCCTAATAGTATGCCTGACGTAGTGTAGGCATTCATTGTTTAATGAATAAATACATACAGGAATGAGTGAATTTCTAAGCATTTTTGCATGTTTGTCACAAAACGCATTTAATTCACTCCAAAATATGCTATAGAAAAAAAAAAACACAAAATGCTTTTTCTTTCAAGAATACTAAGATACTATAAAAGATACTTCTGATTGTGTTTAGATTCGTCGACATTTTCTTTCACTGGTTTTTATGCAAACTATTCTCCTTCCTTAAATCAGAAAACGCATAATTAGGAACTGAATAGCATTCTTAACTATACATCCCTCATTAGACACTACTTCATCTTCTTGTAAACAGAATATGGTCATTTCTGACAAACGTCAACCCTCCAAAAATCATATAATCATTTTTTTTTTTTAGATTTTATTTATTTGACAGATAGAAACACAGCCAGAGAGGAAACACAAGCAGAGGGAGTGAGAGGGGGAGAAGCAGGCCCCCTGCCGAGCAGGGAGCCCGATGTGGGACTCGATCCCGGGTCTCCGGGATCATGACGAAGGCAGTCGCTTAACCAACTGAGCCACCCAGGCGCCCCCATATAATCATTTTTAATCTCAGGAATCATTTAGAAAAATCTCATTCTTTCCAGAAAAATAAAATCACACTTTTTTTTCTGACAATAAGTGTTCTTTTAGGATTTCTCCCTTTTATAGTTCTTAGAATAGCAATTATATTTATTTCTCTAAATTTCAATGTAAAGTTAAAGCCACACCAAACTTTAAAAACAGATATTGGTTCATTCTGAGACATATAAAATTAACTAAGTTATATTCTAATTTGTGGAATATCATCATTTAAGTAAAAAAAAAAGACAGCAATGCTGGCACAAAGCAATAATCTTGTCTTTTTAAGAAACAGACTGCATTTTAGAAGCCCACTGATTTTGCAATAATTATATCTTACAAAAATCTCTAATACAGATGCTGGTCTCAAATGTGACTTCCAATTATAGAGAAGGTACTTTGAGAAGACTGCATATTCAGCCTCCTCCATAGGTAAACTGTATAATCTTAAGCAAGTTACTTCATCTCTCTATGCCTCAATTTTCTCATCTGAAAAAAATGGAGATAATAAGAGCACCTAGTTACAGGGTCACTCTGAGGACCATGTGAGTTCAGAAAAATTCTTAAATTTTTAGCTTTCATTACCACTACCATAATCGTTATTACTATCACCATCATTACCATGATCCTCATCACCAAAAACACCACCTTCATCACCATTACCATCATCATCACCAACATTATCACCATCACTATCACCATCAACATCATCACCATCATCGTCATCTTCATCATCATCACAAGCACTATCATCATCACCATAATTCTCATCATCACCAACACCATCATCATCCTTCCTCTTCTCTTTGTAAGAACAAGTGATGAGAAACCAGTTCCTAAAAAATGCTAGAAAAATGAACACCATCTCCAAGGAAGCAAGTTAGCCACTTGCTAGGCAGGATATGCCTAACATGTATTTACACAGACATTTTGGAATACTGAGGTGCATGTAACTGTGTATTCATTTGTCATTATTTTGTGAAAAAAAATCTAAATATGTTACTGACATTCCAAATTGCCAGTGAACACTTAGAAATAAGGAAAGAATAAATGTCAGGTCAGTGGAAATGGTCCATTTCTTGTAGTTTATCAGAGATTTATTTAGAGTAGAAAGAATATCAAAGAATCCCTCTTTTCTATAGTCAAAAAGAAAAAAGCTAAATATAAGAGAATGAGATCTCGCCAAAATATTATAAAATGCATCATCTCTATTTCATCATAAAGAATCTATGCCCTCCATAGTGTAAGTTTTAAAGCAATTAATGGAACTATTTGCATTTGCATGAACATTTTTAATATACTGCACATTTGTTCTAGCTATCACATTCAATTAATGGTAGATGCCATTATTCAATTATTATTTAATTAAAACATTTTGCCTATAAAAACTTCATCATAAATCTAAATCATGCGGTATTTTAATTGTATTGTATTTCTAGAGTTAGAGTCTATTTCTTTGATTACTTCTCTTTTTTTTTTTTTTTAAAGATTTTATTTATTTGACAGAGAGAAACACAGGGAGAGAGGGAACACAAGCAGAGGGACTGAGAGAGGGAGAAGCAGGCTTCCCGCCGAGCAGGGAGCCCGATGTGGGGCTCGGTCCCGGATCTCCGGGATCATGACCTGAGCCGAAGGCAGTTGCTTAACCAACTGAGCCACCCAGGCGCCCCTCTTTGATTACTTCTTAATTCAAATGTTAGAAAATAAGTCGAATTTCTCTTTTGTGACAGAAACTCAACTAAACTGAAAATGCAAGAAGGGCATGAAGATGCGCTCCTTCCCCCCTCAGAATCTATGGGAGCGAGAGGCTAGTCAGCTACACTTAAAAGCCAGGACAAACATGTGGTATCACTGTGCAGCCATGGCGAAATCTGAAGAAACAAAAGACTTACTGTTTCACCCACCCAGCCCTTAGCTGGGTGATTTGGCAGATTAAATGTTTGGCTACTGCAAATTATCCCAAATAATGCAACTAATTTGGGGGAATCTTCTTCTTTTTTTTTTTTAAAGATTTTATTTATTTATTTGTCAGGGGGATAGAGAGAGTGAAAGCGAGAGAGAGAGCACACACGAGCAGCAGGAAGAGGGACAAGCTCCTGCTGAGCAAGGAGCCCAAGGTAAGACTTGATCCCAGGACACTGGGACCATGACTGAGCTGAAGGCAGATGCCCAGCCGACTGAGCCACCTAGGAGTCCCTGCAGAGTCTACATAATGAGAATTTTTAAAAAAATGAAATCATCATTAACTAATCATTTACAAATCCCAAGAGCCACTGAGAGTGTATTTGATAGCTCTGGGAAAGCAAATCAAAGTATGTCACTATTACGGGCCACCTCTCCCTTATACCTTGCAAAGGCTACTTTTGCAGGCCACCAGAGTCATGTCAAGATGTCCATCATTCAGGGCGCCTGGGTGGCTCAATGGGTTAAGCCTCTGCCTTGGGCTCAGGTCATGATCTCAGAGTCCTGGGATCGAGACCCGCATCAGGCTCTCTGCTCAGCAGGGAGCCTGCTTCCCCCTCTCTCTCTGCCTACTTGTGATCTCTCTGTCAAATAAATAAAGTCTTTTTTTTTTTAAGATGTCCATCATCCAGCTGCAAAGAACACTCACTGTTTTTAGTGTGGTGAACATTCACCCTATATAGAGAGATTATCATCTCAAAAATAGAATCAACTACCAGACTGGGTATGATCATTTGAGTACTAGGGTATCATGCTACTCACAGACTTGTTCTACTTCTGATGATCAAAACAGAATGCTGACTTGTATATAATCAAAACGTGGTAGATTTAAAATTGGGAATAAAAGATTTCCATGAAATTAAGCTCTGCATAAGCTCTACAAAATGAGTTGTGAAAAGCTTGGAATTTACAATTAACCAACCTCAAAGAAGAAAATCATTCAGAAACAGAAGAATCGACTCCAAGACCTGGTTTACAACTCACATGGTGGGATGCGTATCATTCAAATACCGTAATGGGTGAATCAGAGAGACTTACTTTACAATAGCATTTAATTATTTTTTCCACTTTATGAAAGCAAAACACAGAAACTGTATAATTGTAGATAGGAAATACAGATGAACACAAAGATGAGCAGTATGTATTTGATATATAGTACATGTTCAATACATACATGTTAAGTGACAAAGAAAAAAATAAAACAATAATCACACAACCATTTCCCCATTCAGAGTTGACCTCTTTTAACAACGATTCCCATCTTTCACAGACACCTCTAACAGTAGGATAAAAATTTGCACACAATTCAGAAAGTCCTCCCCTTCCCCAACCCACCCTCACCTTGCCTTATTCTGAGGCTCCCATTCTTATTAACGACAAGAAAAAACCTTATATTTACCATTTAAAAGTAATGAAGTATCTTTGGAAGTAAAACAGTCTTTGGGGTAAATATCCCATCCATTTAACATGCAAAATTCCTTCACAGGTGGTTTTCCCCTTTCACACGGCCTCTCCCTCCTGGATCCTCACAGAAGCGATGGGTCCTTCAGCTGTCCCCAAGGTGGTGTGATTCATCTTTGGTCCTTGGGGTTCAGTGTGGTACTTCCGGTTTTTGAACACCAAGCTGGCTACCAATACTCAAGTCTGTGATTCCTTCTGGTGTCCCAGTTATTCATAATTGCCTTTTCCCAATCTTGGGTCCCTTCTTCTCCTAGTACCTTTAGTGTTTTTGTGTCTTCCTACCGGAAATACGGAAATGGCCTGATTCCCAAAATATCACCTGCAGGCAAAACTACATTCAGCCATTTTTAATTTACCTCCCAGAATCAAGCGGGACTCCACTTGGGATGCCAGTCTTTGTGGAGAGGGACACAGTCTTTTCAGACCCACACCCTGCTCATCCATGCAATCACTACCCTAACTCTCAAATTTATACCATCACTGGGAAAAGAGAAGAGGACCCAAGAGGGCAGATGGGGAATAAAGGAAAAAAAGAAACAGTACATAGAAGAATGGGAAGCAAACGACAAGAAGCAGCAGAGGGAAATAAAAAATATTTCCAAAAACAAACGGAAAGGAAAGATCAGGCAATTAAGAGCTAGTGTGACAAAGTGAGATACAAAAATTCCCTCCCTAGCCCTGATCCCATTATTTATCTGCAAGTCAAACAAAGATGGAGAGAGAAATAGCAAGCTGAAGAAAATAAAGAAGAGGAGGTGAGGAGGTGTGTCTCACTTGCTCTCTTCAACTTCAAGAACTAATTATACATTCATTTCATCTCACCTCCAATTCTTTCAAATCATGAACTGCAAACAGCCCCAAACAAAACCTCTCAGTAAACTGTAAAAACAGTTGATTCTGTGGTTAGGTAAAAACAGAGCCTAAGAGTTAAATATATTACAAGTTGTTGAAAGGAGAACATCTATTTTCATTTCATGTTGTGATTCATGTGTTAGTGAATTACATCAGCTTTGCAAGTCAACCATTTTCCCTGCTTACACCTATGCTAAGTGCAGGGCGAAGAGCAATCTCTTCCATTTCTGTCTTCGGTCACTGCCTATGCTAACAAAGTATTTTGAGGAAAAAGATTTTAGCAGCCATTCTCCTACCTCTCTAAAATATAGCTAATACCACCGTTCTTCACCCACTGTTCAAAAATGGGAAAGAAACTAAAAAACAAACACAGAACAGTGTGTATTCCGGAATCATTCACGGCAGGCCCTGTCACCACCATGTGTTAGGATCAGAGACCAAATATATTTGCATTAAGGATGAATTTGGAGGAAAAAATTTGTTCAGTTTATATCCGTTATTGGGTTAATTTTATGTTCACATGTAAGTCGGTACCTTTGGCATCACCCAGAAAGACGTCCTCTGCACTGAGGGGTGGCGGTTAAGCCAGAATCTCTGAGGAAAGTCTGGTGCCCGTCATACGCTATGCTGGAAAGCAGGGTCCGCATAGGTATTTCGTAAGAGAAGCTTCCTCACAAGGGAGAATTGTACCAAAAAAACCTTTTGTTCTACATGGGTAGTTTTATTTCAGGAACTGATTTATATTAGAAAAGCTTTAATTCTCTAAAAACAAAACCTCTAATATTTAAGGAAGAGAAAGAAAAGATACTGAAGAACTTAAATGATTTTTTTGTTATAGTTGATAAACAGTAAAAATTAATTCAAAATATCAATGGAGTTTTAATTAAAAGTAGCATTTTATGAGAAAGAGAAGTACTACTATTGCTAGTTACCTCGGAAAAGACCATATGTACTGTATGTCTGAGTCTTATTTTTTTTGCCAGCAACTGTTATACTAATTGATTTATTTATTATTCATAAATAAAGTAAGTTTCTTTCTATATTAATATAAAAAAGATTCTCTATCGTTATGGTGGTTTATTTTATGTGTCAACTTGACTGAGTCATAGGGCGCCCAGGTATTTGTTAAAATATTATTTCTGGTGTGTCTGTGAGGATGTTTCCAGATGAGCTCGGCACCTGAAATGGTACACTGAGTAGAGCAGTTGCCAGCCCCAGTGTGGGTGGGCATCATCCACCTGTCGAGGGCCTGAAGAGAATAAACAGTCAGAGGAAGGGAGAACATGGCTCTGCCTGACTACCTGAGCGGAGACCTCAGTCTTCCGCTTTCGGACTGGGATTTACTCCATCAGTTCTTAGACCTTTGGCTTTGGATTTGATCTTACACCACTGGCTTTCCTGGTTCTTAGTCTTTCCGGCTTGGACTGGAACTACACCAGCAGCTTGCTAGGTCTCCAGTCTGCAGATGGCAGTTGATGGACTTCCTACCTTCCATAATTTCAAGGCCAATTCTTTATAATAAATCTCTTCATATAAAAATTCATATATATAAAATGTATGTCTGTATCTCCTATTGGTTGTTTCTCTAGAGAACCCAAATACAAAAGGTACGTACTTGAACATACCTTACATACTATATATAAAATATATGTACATATCTATTTACTTATTTATTACATAGACAAATACATACACACCTAAATTTATATCTAAATGGCTAAACTCTTCTATCTGTACTATTTTACCAGCACCACTGCTCATGATTGCTGTAAAAATGCCAAGCTTAAAGAGAAAGTAACAATCTTTTTCTGGATTTCTTTAAACCTTAAAACCACATAATAAATAATAATGGATATTTATTTTCTGTCACCTACTCCTGCACTTGGTTAACAAACATTGTTCACTTGTTTTAATGAAGGATGAGGATTATAAAATTACTTCATGATCACTGTAGAAAAAGTTAAAAGGTATATGTAAGTAAAAAATCTCCCATAGTCTCACACAAGTTTTAAGGCATTGACATATTTCTCTGGAGTGTTTTGTCTCCAAGTATTTTTTTACATAATTGAAATTATACATTAAGTATGCTTCTATTTCATGCTTTTTTAAATAAAAAAAATTAAGTAGAATTATTTCCAAATCCATTTAAAGATTTTATTTCTTTGACAGAGAAAGAGTTCAGCAGGAGTGGCAGGTCAGAGAGGGAGAAACAGGCTTTCCACCTAGCAGGGAGCCTGATGTGGGGCTCGATCCTGGGGTCCCAGGATCATGACCCAAAAGGAAGGCAGAATCTCAACTGACTAAACCACCCAGGAGCCCCTCCAAAGTCATTTAAAGCCACTGAGTACATCCCCTATATTTTGGCTGTTTAGAGTGTGGCAAATCTGTGGACTGGATCACACAATATCCATTCCAACCTTCTTCTGTATCTTCCTCTACTCAGCAGCTGGAGAGCTAAAACTGCATTTCCCAGACTTCTTTCCAGCCAGCGTTCTAACTGTGATGTAGGTTTGGCGAAGGAGGCACCTGTAGGTTTTGAATTCCGAATGGACTTAAGGGAGGAGAGATATGGGGTCCATTTTTAAAGTGAGATTCTGGCTCAACGTGAAGTAGGAGGGGTCTGGAGCCAGCCGCTGGAGCTGGGGTTGCAACTTTGCACTGTTTGAGCACAGCAAGTTCAACAGCGGGGCTCCGGAGCTGTTCTCCACTCCCTCGAGTTTCATCATCCTCCCGACAACTCAAAATCTATTGAAATAAATCCCTTCATGCTTAAATGAGCTAGAATGGATTACATTCTCGGCAATAAATCCTCAACAATAGAGCACTTCTAATTGCTCAAGATAATACTTAATTCTTTGAAACTTTTTTGATTTCTACTTTTTTATGCATTTAATGATTATTACTTTAGGATTGCCTTTTAGAAATGTTATTGTGAATTCAAAAGGTAGGTACATTATTAAGGTTCTTGATACATGTCAATTCTTTTGTTTTTCTAGAAGAAAGGTTACACTAATTCACTCTCCCATTATTCTCCCATCGGAATATACACCATCATTGTTACCTTTTCTGTTTTCACTACTTCAATAGTTAAAATTAGCATGCTGCTGTTTTAATGTATTTCATTATTAATATGGTTGAACACTTGCTGACTTCATAAGCCATCTATCTGTATTTACTCCTCTGTGACTTTTCCACCTTTATATCCAATTATCTCCTGAAACCGTGCCTTTTCTATTTATACACTCTCTTTATATATGAAAGAGATTTACCTTTTTTATTTTTATATCTGATGAGCATTTTACCAAATTATTATCGGGGTTTCAATTTTGTTCAGTTTTTAACCTGAAGAAACTTAAAGTTTGTGGATTCAAATGTATAAAACATCCACCTATGATTTCTTCCAGCAGAAAGTACTGCAGGCACTCTCAGAAAAAAACTAAAAACTCACATTGATGCTATTTTGTGTGTGCGGTTTGCTGCTTATGTTTTATTTCATGTTAAACCTTATACGGTGTCGAATAATGTCGCCCCCCCCAAATCCATGCCCACCCACAACCTCAGAAAGTGACCTTGTTTGGAAATAGGGTATTTGTGATGTAATTAGTTAAATTGAAATTAGGGCATAGCCGATGAGGATGTGGCCTAATCCAATGACTGGTATCCTTATAGAAGAGAAAACAGAGACACATGTAGACACACACAGGGGGAATGCCACATAACAATGGAGACAGAGATAGAAGCAATGAGTCTACAAACCAGGAAATGCCAAGGATTGCGAGTCCCCTCCAGACCCGAGGAAGAGGCAAGGAAGGACCCTTGCCTAGAGACACAGAAAGAGCATAGCCTTGCGGATTACCTGATTCCCACCTGCTAGTCTCCAGAGCTGTAAGAGTCATTTTCTCTTGGGGTAAGCCACCCGGTCTGTGTACTTTGTTGTGGTAGCCTTCAGAAGCCAATAAAATGAGTATGGGATTGATTTTGGTATACGTTCTGAGATGAAATTTGAGTTTTTTCCCCCCACGTCGTGAAGTAACTGGCTCAACCGAAGCTGGCCCCTGAAGGCATGTCCAAGTCAACTGCACCCCTCTTTCCGACCGCAAATCTGATATCATGTCGCTAGTTTGAAAGCCGGCCACAATGACAGTACTTGTACCACAAAAGTTATCAAACTACAAATCAGCTCTTTCCCCTCCATTCCTAGGGCTGGTTTTAAAACATGTACTGTTTTAAAGTCTCTGTATTTTTAATTCCTTTTGAATTATCAGTCCTTATACTGCAAATGTCTTATTCTTTTGTAGTTGCATCTTAGGGTAATACAGAAACACATATAACATGCTAACATGCAAGTAACTCAAGAAGGGTATTTGACAGGAGCACCTGGGTGGCTCAGTCAGTTAAGTGTCTGCCTTTGGCTCAGGCCATGATCCCAGGGTCCTGGGGTTGAGCCCACGTCAGGCTCCCTGCTCAGAGGGGAGCCTGCTTCTCCCTCTCCCTCTGCCCCCGCCCCCCACTCTGTGCACATGTGCTTCCTCTCAAATAAATAAATAAAATCTTAAAGAGAGAGAGAAGGGTATTTGACAAATACATTTTGTGAACCCTTATATTATATATAAATGATTACCTGGCTGGATAAAGAATTTAGCTTCTGAAATCTTTATACCTACTATGACACTTCTCCTAGAATTTAATGATACGGAAAAAGTCTGAAGTCAGTTTGACTTTTACTCCTTTACAGGTAAACCATGTTTTTTTGACTAAATACTTGTAGAATTTTTCTTGTTATCTTTGAAATGTAAAAACGTTGTCAGAATATGTCTAATGTGGGTCTTTTCCTCATTAATCTAACCTGGAATGTGATAGGTGATGTTAACCTGTGGACCTGTTTCAGGTCTGTTTTAAAAAAATTCTTTTTT
>PITA01023875.1:0-27135 GCA_004023965.1 Spilogale gracilis
TTTTTTTTTTTTTTGCATCTCCCTAAGTATTTTAGAATTACTGGCTGCAAAAAGCTAGTACCTAGGAGAGGATATGTCCAGGAAGGAGTACAGAAGCTGATAAAGATAATGAGCTGGATCCCATCGGGAGAAAAACCGGGATACAGTGCACTCTTACTCTTCTTATCACTGAACTCTAGCACAACTTACATTTCTGAACTGGCTTGCATTAGCAGATTCATTATAGCAGGGTTTGCATGGTGAATATTTTGCAAATTTTTGTAGTTTTTGTAGTATTGTTATAATGTATACGTATATTCAGATAGTAAGAGTTTGTATTCTAAAGGAAACCTATATTTCACATAATACACATATATTACACACACATACACACACACCTCTATTTCTAAATTTATGTTTTGTGAGGTTCTTACTGTATTAGGACTATAATAAGTTAGTAGTATCTTTTATATTTATTCTGGTAACATAGCTTTGGTGGAAATTGTGAACACAATCTTACAGAACCCAAAACAATAATGAATGCAGTTAGCCATTTCATGCCTCAGTGCCTACAGCTAAACATGTTCTAAGGAAAGTAAATGATAGTGCAGACTTCCTTTCTACAATGTCATTTCCAGTTTGGGAATGTAATTATGTTTAATTGAGTTGAGACACATTATTACACTGAATCATGCCTCTCATGATTCTAAACAAGAAATCTGTGATATTTTATAACAGTGGAAAAATGCTTTCAGTTGGAATAGAGTAAAATTTAGTATGGCAGCCAATGTATGTTTAGCCCCAATTGTGAACAATTAGGAAAGATCTTTGGTATTATAGATGGAACTTCTGAACATAGATTAAAGCATAGGTCAGGTAAATTTTAAAATGTATATAAAGTAAAAAAATCTGGACAAATGATATGAATAGTGAAAAAAAAAAGTGGCTAGGGATACTGAAGTCCTGAATTTTAGTTCTAAAATCAGGAAACATTAGCTATATTTGGAGATTGTACCCAATTACTTCATCAATGAGACAGAGTTAGTCAAGGTGCACCTAAAAGATCTCTTCCCACTAAGCTTATAAGTATAGGTACAACTCATACTTAAAGAATGTGTTCTGAGAAATATATTAATGTTATCATTCACATTATTCAAAAATACATTATTTGAGGGAAAATATAAATGCCATATTATAGGTTTTTTTGGTACAATGAATACTTGACTTCATTTCTTTTGTTTTTCACAATATCTCCTTATTCTTTATTATTCATGATTGTGTCAATTGCACTTTAACTCTAAGTACCCATTGACAAAGGAAGCAAGAATATACAATGAGGAAAAGACAGTCTCTTTAACAGATGGCGTTGGGAAAACTGGAGAGTTTCCCATGCAGAAGAATGAAGGTGGACTACTTTCATATACCATCCACAAAAAATAAAAAATAAACTCCAAAATGTATTAAAGACCTAATTGTGAGACCTTAAACCATAAAACTCCTGGAAAAAAAATATGAGCAGTGACTTCTTTGATATTAGCCATAGAAGCATGTATCTAGATATGTCTCCTGAGGAAAGGGAAACAAAAGCGAACATAAACTATTGGGACCACATGAAAATAAAAAAAAATTTGCACAGTGAAGGAAACCTTCAACAAAATGACAAGGCAACTTACTGAATGGGAGAAGATATTTGCAAGTGATATATGTAATAAGGAGTTAATATCCAAAGAATATAAAGAATTTATAAACTCAATAACAAAATACCCAAATAATCCGATTAGAAAATGAGCATAGAACCTGGATGTTTTTCCAAAGAAGGCATACAGATGTCCAACAGAAACATGAAAAGATGTGGTATATATACAATGGGATATTATTCAGCCATAAAAAATGAGATCTTAGCATTTGTGACAACTTGGATAGTCCTAGATGGTATAATACTAAGTGAAATAATTCAGATAGAAAAAGACAAATACCATATGATTTTACTCATGTGGAATTTAAGAAACAAATGAGCCAAGAGAAAAAGATACAAACAAAAAAAAAACCACAGTGTTAATTGTAGAGAACAAACTGATGGTTACCAGAGGGAAGGTCAGTGGGGGATGGGTGAAATAGGTGATGGGGATTAAGAGTACATTTATCACAGCGAGCACTGAGTAATATATAGATTTGTTGAATCACTTCTTTATACACCTGAAACTAATATAACACTATGTTAATTATACTGCAGTATAAATACATATACACATATAAGCATGTGTGTGTACACACACACACACACACACACACACACACTGACATACAGAATCCATATCCTACATAAATTCACCAGTTGTGACTTTTTCATATGAGGAACAGTATATAAGTTACTAAGCTTGAGTTTCAAATTGTCAGCATTTTATTCAGTTCCCAGTCTTAAGAGTGCTCAGCACAGTCAATTAATCAACTTTGATAATTACAAAGCTTAAAGGAGGCATTAATAGATTAATTGCTTCATTTTGCACAGTGATTTCATACGCATATGTTCAACAGTGCTCCCCTACCTCTCATTTGCTGCTAATAATTCTATAGCTCTGTGTTGACCTTTGGTACTAATTTTAATTTTGGAAGTTACTGGCTTTAAGGCCATGTTGAAAAGAATTCTGGGGCCCCCTTTGGGCTTGGAAGAAGAATGCAATGTAATCAATAAATGACAACTACTTTAGACATGGAGGGAAGCCACAGCACCATATGTGCTACAGATTGGTCATCCCTATTGCCTTTCCTACTTCATGAATCATAATGAGTGTAATGATTTTTGAAGTGGAGAAAAAAAGTGTTGTTAGCATTTGTTGGATATATTATATATCATATAAATTATATTAACAGTCTTTGGCCCCTCTCCTTTCCTTTTTGCCATCCAGCTGAAGAGGGACATAGGTTTATAATCATGGTAACACTGTATCTACCACTATCTGGTCTGGAAGAGCCCTGAATGCCTTAACTTTATAGTAAAGCACTGTAGTTTGATGTAATTCAAATATTCTATTTTCTTCTCAACAGGGTTAATGCCTCAAGAGTCTCATTCTTTTCTATATACAAAAAGAACCCAGACTCACAAAGCCTTAAATAGCATTTAACATTTCTTTTAATGTCTCTCTGAGCACCAATTGTTCCCTGAGTACGCTGAATAATGCTTCAGAAGCAAAGTTGCCAAAATGCACAGGTGCTAAGAGTTAGGATTTTATCTGTTCAAGTAAAAAGACCAAATTCCATGAGGCTTAGTACATATGCTCTGAGACAAAAATAAAACTCACATTTTCAGACCTCCCATTCCTTAATTGAAAGATCATCTTTGTTTTCTAACAGAGTAGAACATAAAAAGAGACTATTTTTCCTCAAAAATGAAGAAGTTTGGAAAAAAGTATTAAGAAAGCACACCCACAAGCAAACAAATCAAAGTGATGATGAAAAGCAAAATATAAGGGGCTTCAACAAATGCGTTATACCTAATGGTTTGCTCTGAGCCTAGTGTGGATTATACAAAAGACTCATCATATCCTCAAGACATTTATGGTATTATTGGGTATACAAAATGAAGTTCCCAAATTAGTGGATAATTAAAGACAATTGCAAGCCAGTAAATAAGGAAGAGAAGAAATGATCCATGATTAATATTTTACATAGAAATAGAAGTTGCTAACAATACTTGCAAATAACTTGTAAATAATGATATGTTAAAGATCTAATGGAGTTTTCAGGGATCTACTTATGGAAACTTTCCACGTGTGGGGATATACTACAGCACGGAAGTAAACAGTACATGTCTGGGAAGTAAAACCTGTGTTCAAAGTATGACTTCACCAACTAATGTTCTTTGACTTTGATTAAGTTACCTAAGTTCTGGGTGCCTGGGTGGCTCAGTGGGTTAAAGCCTCTGCCCTCGGCTCAGGTCATAATCTCAGGGTCCTGGGATTGAGGCCTGCATTGGGCTCTCTGCTCAGCAGGGAGCCTGCTTCCTCCTCTCTCTCTGCCTGCCTCTCTGCCTATTTGTGATCTCTCGCTATGTGTCAAGTAAATAAATAAAATCTTTAAAAAAAAAAGTTACTTAACTTCTGAGCCTATTACTTCATTTATAAAAAGGACATAACAATATTCAACATCTTAGAGAGTTTTATGGATATTAAATGAGGTATTTAATATGAATAACACTTATTGAATGTGTACTATATACAAAACACTCAAGAACTATGTAAAATAATAATGATGCAAAAATTCTTCCTTTAATGGAGAGACAGGTCTAGTGAGACCTTCATTAATTTACCCATTCATTTAGCAAAATTCATTAAATGTGTACCATGAATGAAGAGGACCACATGTAACAACACAGACAATAAGAGGCATTGTTGAAGTCAAGGTAAAGAGTCATAATTGTATTCAGATTGTGATGGTAGATACTTAAAGAAAAAGTTGGGTTTTAAATATGTTTTGGAAGTAGAATTAAGTGGTGGATAGTACAGGAGATTTGATGGATGATAAAGTGTCATCTAAAGAATGGTAGTCAAGTGTGTCTGACTTGAGCAACAGGGTGAATGGTTCATTTGAAGCGCATACAAAATGCTTGGCACAGGATCTGACATGTTAAGTGTGCAATAAATGTTCTCTTTGAAAAGGTAATTGATCCAATGTACCTTAAGAAATCAATCCTTCTTACCAACCTTGCTTTACCTGGCAGTGTAGCACCATGACCTAGAAGCTGGCTCCTCTGAGGGAGGTCAGCAAAGCAGTGCCGTCCTCACCTGGGGATGTGTGAACAAATCAGTCTCAGGTCCTTTCCCAGATATAATGAATCAGAGTCTGTGCTTTAAAAAGATGCTCAGGCGATTCTGAGGACCCTCACCTAGGAAAAGTATGGGCCTAGCGCAGGAAACGGAAAACTGTGGTCGGCAAGGTAGAATGTGATCTCCCTGCCTGTTTTGTGAACACGTTCTCCCACAAGAGAGCCATTCCTGTTCATGGCTGCCTTTGGGCTCCAATGGCAGAGGGGAGTAGTCATGACACGCTGTGTACCTGAAAAAATCAAAATAATACTCTTTGTCCTTTTATGGAAAAAATTTGCCAACTCTTGCTCTAGTGCACCGATTCTAAGAAATGCTTTTAATATATACTCTTTCATTTATTACATATACAACATTGAACAAATTATGTAACTGTATCTGTGCCTTAGTTTCATCTCTAAAATGAAGATAATAGTAGCACTTAACTTGTAAGGTGGCTATTATAAGGAATAAATAATAAAACCCTAGTAAGTTATCTGGTGTATGAAAAACATTCAACAAATATTAACTTTTAGGGTTTATTGCCCCCCTAGTTAATGGTGAGATATTTTTCTTTTTTGAAAGTTCCATTTATTTATTTATTTAATCATGATAAGGGTACTCTTTTATTCCCATCACCTATTTCACCCATCAGTTTGTTTTCTATAGTTACGAGTCCGTTTTTTTGTTTTGTCTCTTCTTTTCCATCCACCATGTTCATTTGTTTTGTTTTTTAAATTCCCCATATGAATGACATCATATAGTATTTGTGTTTCTCTGCTTATTTCACTTAGTGTTATACTCTCTAGCTCTATTCATGTTACTGCAAATGGAAAGATTTCATTCTTTTTGTGGCTGAGTAATATCCCATTCTTAGCTATTGTTATTTTTACTTACTATACAGTTTAAATTATAAGAATTGTAATTTGTAGGGGCGCCTAAGTGGCTCAGTTGTTAAGCATCTGCCTTCAGCTCAGGTCATGATCCCAGGCTCCTGGGATCGAGCCCTGCATCAGGGCTCCCTGCTCAGTGGGAAGCCTGCTTCTCCCTCTCCCACTGCCTCTGCTTGTGTTCCTTCTCTTGCTATATCTCTCTCTGTCAAAACTAAAAGAAAAGAAAATTGTAATTAGTAATGTTTTGAAATGAAACAAAGTAAAGACTAGATGATAGAACTAGTCATGGCCCACAAACCTAAAATATTTACTGTCTGGTCCTTTACAGAAAAGTTTGCTGACCCCTGTCCTTTACGGAAGAATGCCATTTAAGTTTATCTTTTATATTTTTAAACTTACTAGACTAAAAAATTAAGAACAAGTTTGTTCTGTGAGACTTTCTCTTTTTTTTGGTTATTTGTGAAATTTGGTTTGTTTTACTTTGTCTACCTGTGACGTGAAGGTCCGTCTCCCTGTAGAAGTTCATTGTCTTTTTCATGGTAGTATCTCACTTGCCAAAAACCTTTGTTTCATGTTGTACAATTTTTTAAAAAAAAATTTATTTCAGAAAGAGTGCAAGCAAGTTAGAGAACGCATGCATGCAAGCAAGTAGGGTTAAGGGCAGAAGGAGAGGGGGACAAGCAGACTCCTGGCTGAGCAGGGAGCCTCATTTGGGCTGGATCTCAGGACCCTGATATCACAACCTGAGCCAATATCAAGAATTGGACACTTAACTGACTGTACCACTTAGGCGCTCCGTGTGTGTGTGTGTGTGTGTGTGTGAAAGAGAGAGAGAGAGAGAGAGAGAGAGAGAGAGAGAGAGAGAGAGAGAGAAGGGAGAGCAAGCATGAACATGAGTGCAAGAGGGGCAGAGGGTGAAGCACACTCCCCAGTGAGCAGGGAGCCCATGCAGGACTCTGATCCCAAAACCCTGGGATCATGACCTGAGCCCGAGGCAGACACTTAATTGACTGAGCCACCCAGGAACCCCTCCCTTTACTATTATTTTAATCACTACTAGTAAGAGTAAATCTACAACTGGTAAGTCATTTATCTACTATGTACATTGCTAGAGTCTGGATGAGGCTAGAGGGGTTTAAAATGGCACTCTTAGTTCCTTTTCTTTCTTTTTTCCTTCTTCGTTTTTGTTACCTAATTGGTCCCCTCTTGGAATTTACCAAGCGTAGAAAGGTAGTCAGAATTCCTCAAACAACTTTCCAGTGACTCAAGAGAAGGATGGTAAGTAGGCAGGCAGACAGGCAGGCAGGCCAAGAAGGACAGAAGGAGAACGTGGCAGACACTTTAAGACTGCTTCAATATTGCCTCAGCAGGGCTCCCAAAAGCCCACCTGTTTCCACACTGACCTCTTTTTCAATCTCTTAGGATTTCAGATTCAATTCAAGTTAGGACAGTTTGCTGGCTAAAATTTGTTGGGATGTTTCTGAAGTCTTTGAGGAGACACAGGCATTTCAGTGATGAGATGACGGGGCCTCACTTCCACATCAGGCATTCTTTTCCTCTTAAAGCATGTGGAATGTAGCTTATTTGAGGCCACTCCATCAATAAAGATAGGCATGGTTTTATTTCCTATGTTTAGTTGTTTTTAACAAGTATCTGAAAATTTGGAAGAATAAGTTGTAAAGGAACTTGTATTTTCTAAGACTGACTTTTGATGAATAGCATATAAATTACCTGAGATTCCTGAACAGTATTCCCAATGTCTCAGTAAATGACATTTGGCAAATAAGCCTTACGTTGCCAAAGTGCACCCCAATCAAATAGGCAGTAAGCTTATTATTATTTTTTTGGCAGTAAGCTTATTTTAAAAAATTACCTCTGTTCTTTTCAAATTGCCTGATAATACATGTGAGTTAGAGACATAATTCTTTCCCAAAATACAATGGTAGAAATGATGAGTAAAATACACGGGGCGGGAGACTCTGGTTTATGAGAAAGAACTTCTAGAACTGCATTGCCTAATGTGGTAGCAGTTAGCTATGTGTGCTTATGGAACACTTGAGCACAGTAGAACTGAGGAACTGAATTTTCAATATTATTGAATATCAATGATTTTAAATTTTAGTTTCAGTGGGTACTTATTAGTATTGGGAAAAAATTAAGTAGCTTTGCAACAACTTAGAACCTATATTTTTTTAAAATGTAAGTTTTATGAAATTAAAATACAAATCAGATATCTTTTTAAAAGTAGCAGTCCAACTTGAAATGAGTTGAGAATTAAAAATACACTATGGAGGGGTACCTGGGCGGATCAGTTAGCTGGGCATCTGACTCTTCATTTTGGCAGGGGTCATGATTGCAGGGCTGTGGATATCGAGCCCCAAAGGGCTTTGCAATCAAGGGGCAATTTGCTTGAGATTCTCTTTCTGTTCCTCTCCCTCTGCTCCTGCACACACACATGTGAGCACACACGCTGTCTATCTCTATCTGTCTCTAAATAAATAAAATCTTAAAAAAAAAAACACAATGGGGTTAGAAGGCTTAATAGAAAAGCATAAAACATCTGCTTTTTTTAAAAAAGATTTTATTTATTTGACAGAAACACAGCTAGAGAGGGAACACAAGCAGGGGGACTGAGAGGGAGAAGCAGGCCTCCTACTGAGCAGAGAGCCTGATTCGGGGCTCGATTCCAGGAACTCTAGGATCATGACCTGAGCTGAAGGCAGACACTTAATGACTGAGCCACCCAGGCACCCCATAAAATAGCTTCTTAATACCTATTTATGTTGATTTTCATTTTGAAGTGATATTTGGGGTATGGTGAGTTAAAAATGATATGTTTGTAACATATCACTTGTTTTTGTTTTACTCTTTTAAACATGATCAGTAGAAAGTTTAAAATGATTTTAAGTTACTTGCGTTATATTTTTATTAGAGAGCACTTACCTTAACAATTCAAAATGCAAGAATGGTTTCCAGAGACAGTAAGCTTGACCTTCCTGGCTGTATTTAAGTTCTTTACTGGGTACCTGAGCCAACTGAATTCTCAAGTCCTCAAATCTCTCTCAGTGCTGTTTCATTCATTCACCATTTATTATTGTTCATCCACTGTGTGTCATGACTCTGCTAAGCATTGGCCCCTGACTTTAAGATAAAAGTGAAAACCAGTTTAATATAAATAATAGATATTCTAATTGGTATATATAAACCATGGTATTAAGAATGTCAGAGGAGAGGGCACCTGGGTGGCTCAGTTGGTTAAGAGTCCCACTCTTGGTTTTGGCTCAAGTCATGATCTCAGGGTGCTGAAGCCCTAGGTTGGGTTCCATGCTCAGTGGGGAGTCGGCTTCCCGTCTCCCTCTTACCCTGCGCACGTGCGTGCACACACACACACACACACACACACACACACACACACATTCTCTCTCTTTCAAATAAACAAATCTTTAAAAAGTCAGAGAAATAGCATGTCAGAGTAGAAACTTCTTGAGGAGTTGTCATTTTGAGTTCATACTTACAGATTAAGTAAGAGTTTCACAGGCATAGATGGGGGAAGAGGGAATGCTTAAAAGAAAAAAAAAATAAATGCAGAAATGGCAGGAGAGGACTTGGAATATTTGTGGAACTCCATGTCCAGTGTTGCTCTCATTTAGCAGAAGGATGGGAGATTGAAGCTGGTTAAGAGAAAGAAATGGTATCATGATGGATCTTACACACCATTTAAAGGACCTTAGGGGTGTTTGGGTGGTGCTGGTGGTTAAGCCTCTGACTCTTGGTTTCAGCTCAGGTTCTGTTCTCAGGGTTGTGAGACTGAGCCCTTCCTTCTCCCCCACTGGGCTCCACGCTCAACACAGAGTCTGCTAGTAACTCTCCTCCCCCCTCTGAAAAATAAATGCTTAAAAACAAATGAAAGGAGTTCAGATTTTACTTTGTAGGCAACAAAGTCACTGACAATTCTAAATGTAGTTGTTTGACCATAAGAAACAGATTTCAGAAATATCATTTTGTTGATTCTGAGGAGAATAAATAAGGACTTTGGACTAGAGGTAAGGAGTCAGGTAAGGTAGGGCAGTGGTCCTGGCAAGAATGGATGAGCTCTGAGCAGAGGGGCACACAGAAAGGGCAAATGACTGCTATGGGAATGACCACATGGTAGATAAGCCCAGGGTTCCAGTTGAGAAGATGGCTTTTACCAGGGCATAGGAGAGGAGAGGAGAGAGGGAGAGGGAGATATGGAGGAATAACCATTCAGTTCTGGGCATTTGAGACTGAACTACCTATATGATATCCATAGAGAGGTCTATGAGACCATTCTCTGTATATTATTAAATCAAAGAAAAATGCAGAGGAAAACAGGAATAATCTTAAAGCTTTAACTATCAGGAAAAGAACCAGCATGATTTTATCTTGAAATGAATGGTCTTAAAAGTATATTATGTACTTTGTCTTGCTTCACTAGCAAGGAAATTTAAGTGGAGATTTAATCTAATTGATGTTCTATATAAATAACTGCTGAGAAAGTTATATAATAGGAAAGCATTTGCAGCACTCTAAATGAGCAATGTTAGGGCAACGGTTAAACAGCAACATCTTTGGAACTATGTAGACATGGAAATTATATTTGAGAGAATAATCAGTAAAATATTCATGATATAAGTGAAAAAAGCAGGATATTAATCTATGAGCAGTACAATCCTAGTTTTATCTAAATATGTGTCTAATTATAAAGAAATATGGAGAGCACCTGGGTGGCTCAGAGGGTTAAGCCTCTGCTTCAGCTCAGATCATGATCTCAGGGTCCTGGGATTGAGTCCCACATCAGGCTCTCTGCTCAGCAGGGAGCCTGCTTCCCTCTCACACTGGCACTTCCTGCCAAAATTATCCTGGAAGCAGGAAAGTCCACTAATCTATACAAATTAATGTACATGCTATTTATATATTATTGGCTTATTAAACACAATTAGGGAAAGCTTTTGTCACTCAAACTGGCAGTTTTGAGAATTGAAGGGCCAGTATTGGTACCCTGGGCAACAGATACAAATTAGACATATGGTCCCACATTCACCTGGGTTAAAACTTAAGGCCTCAAGTTGTGAACAGAAAGTTAACCTTTAGCATTATTTCCTGTATCCTCCTTCTCTCTCTCTCTCTCTTGGTTTAGAGTAAACATTTCAGGGGTAACTTGTATAAATAAGATGAATCATACAATGGCACTCACAGGCAGTCCTCTTTACTAATAATTTGCTTGCTTAGTAAATTGCACAATTCAGGTTTGAAGGTAATTCATTCCGAATGGCCTGATATGAAAGGAAGAGGAAAAAAGGGTAAAAATCCACCTGTTTCAAAATTGATTTATACTGTATTGGCTTTTCTGGAGTTTATAAAATTCCATTTGAAGCTGAAGACAGTGTAAAGTACATTATATTCTGACCTTCTAATAAATTTTATCTTCTAGTTACTCTCCTAAACACTAAAATGGAAACCTTTTAATGATAGGCACTTGCAAGTATTAATATCTGATGCCCTAAAGTTGCTGTATTACAGAAGGTATGAATTTTCGCAGATTGATGTTACTAAATCATAGAAATCCATAAAGTCATTTGAATAGCTTAGATTTAAGCCAACTTCTTATAGTTAATGGAAGAAAATGTCTAGATAGGGAAAATACTTTCATAAAGAAATGAGTTTAATAAATGCTAGAAAAGGCATTAAAAAGATTATGTCTCATCTTTGTTAATTAGCACTGTTAAAAAATGACAGAGGAAAGGGAACCCAACAATTCATAAAATTATAGGCAGGACTTTTAAAATTTATTTTTATTTTTAAAGATTTTATTTATTTATTTGACAGAGAAAGAGATCACAAGTAGAAAGAGAGGCAGGCAGAGAGAGAGGAGAAAGCAGGCTCCCTGCTGAGCAGAAAGCCCATACGGGGCTTGATCCCAGGACCCTGAGATCATGACCTGAGCCGAGGGCAGAGGCTTTAACCCACTGAGCCACCCAGGCACCCTGCAGGACTTTTTTGAATAAAACCAAAATCATAAGCTTCTTAGCAGCTTTCATTGTTAAATGGAGCTAGTAACATATTTAATGCACTTTATGATTTGCTTTTACCAAAGTAATTTGAAAATGATGGTGAACAAGCTTATTAAATGTTGCTTTGAATTTAGGATGAAATTTTAATGGTATTTGGATTAATGGGTGGAGGGGGACTATAGTTTCCATGAAGACAGCCAAGTACTCAAAAAACCTTATTTCTGCTAAACTACAAAAATCTGAGAGACAGCCTTACAAATGAAAAACCTGACAAAGTATTTAAGTGTTCTTGCTCAAAGTAAAACTAAGTGTTGCATGTCTTGTTATACATCTGATTAAAAATGCATTAGATTGTCAGTTACATTGAAGTACGCACACATAAATTTGTAGGATAAACCTAGTTCACCTTTAAAACATCTGTTGGGTCCATGTCTCCCCAATCCCTGTAAAGATCACCAGGAAGGTAAGGTTGAAATGATTTTGTCATGGTCACAGTGGAAATAAGTTTATGGCAGCTTTGGAAAAAAATTTATTCCATGCATTTTTATAATGTTTCAAACTGTGTATCCATTCGAAAGCCCCTATGTAGAATTAAACAGATTTGAACACCACGTGAAGGCACGAAAGTCAACTTTGTGTTGTTTCTGTAATTCATAAGATAATTTAATTTTTAAAGTCATAGTGGGATGTTAGCAGGGAGAAGGCTCTTGTGGCAGGACCATCATGGCAGGCTTGGTAGAAGACAGAAACAGTGAGAGAGCACACCTGGATTTGAATCCACATTTTGTCTAGCCTGTTTTCTGACTTGAACTGCTGATCCTCCATGGCTTTCTACCTTTCTGCAGATGATTCTGGACTTCCCACTCCCATAAAGTCTAAACTTCTAAGGAAGGAACTTACAAACTAAAATGATCACCAAGTACATTGTAAAGTCCCTGGAGGAGATAATGACTAGTGATGATAGCTTTGAAAGCATAATGCTCCATGGTTTATTCCCAGATTTTTTATAAGAAGGTAACTCATATTTAGTAAGCTGGTCTGTGATTCTGTCTACTAGAGGACAGTAATAAATGTGCATACACATATAATAGTCCTAGGGTGGCTCACTGAAACAAAAACCTATGTTGCAGGAAATACATGAATAAAATAAATGTAGGATCAACATTCTGAATAAAACCCCAAGCATTATTAGAGGATTATGGAAATTGCTGATCTAGAAAATATTTAAATGCCATAGTATGTAAACGGGCAATTGCTCTGAGACTACTTTCTCTGAAAGGAGTCTGCTGTGTCCAGAAAGAAAGGCCATGGTGCAAGCAGTAAGGATAGGTTGGGGCTGTTCCCATTCCCAGGGTGGGCTCAAATCTCGGGATGTACTATGTGCTTTTCTGTCTCTATAGCTCAGCCCAGTACTTTGTCTGCAGTTAGTGCTTAATTAAACCGTATTGATGAAATGTAGGCATCCCCTGGATTGGCCACTTGTCAGCTTTTTGATTTTTGGAAAATCATTTCTTTCAGACTCTGTTGGGGCTGGTTTTGTGGATTCAAAAATTTCTGAGGACCTTTTACATCCTAAGTTATGTATTTAGCAATTTCACCTTTCTAGACATATTTTAACTATTTCTTTACTGCTGCCCTTCTCTACTTGAGAACAAGTCAGGCCTTCTTACTATGCTCTTTAATACTTTTTCATCTCTGATTACTCTGATTACTTCAAAATACAGTTTTTGTACAGGTAAAGCAAGTTTGCTTGCAGGTAGACTGCCCAAATGTGTACATATGTATACATTTCTTAATCTTGCTGAGACTCTCTTGAGTTGCTATTGGTATCACAATGTGGTCTAGGATAAAACCAGATGTAATATTTAAAGTATCCAGTACCACCTTTGGTTGACCTCTAACAAATGTCCTGTGTTTTCTCTCTGATAGGTCTAATAATGTGTGGCTATATTGTCTTCTTATATATAAGTAGTAATTTATGGAGAATCCTATTAAATAGGCTGCTTTTAGTACATGGTGGGTCATATTAGTCTTCTATAATAAAACACTACTAAATATAGGAATAACCTTAATATCATTAGGACACAGGTAAGCAATAGTCACCTTCTCCAATAATAATAATAATGACATTGGGAGTCTAAATTTTCCAAAAGAGCTAGAATAGGGACACCTGTGTGGCTTAGTCGTTAAGCGTCTGCCTTCGGCTCAGGTCATGATCCCGGAGTCCCAGGCTCAAGCCCTGCGGGCTCCCTGCTTAGTGGGAAGTCTGCTTCTCCCTCTCTTGCTCCCCCTGCTTGTGTTCCTTCTTTTGCTGTGTCTCTCTCTGTCAAAAATAAATAAAATCTTTTTAAAAAGCTAGAATAAACATCTATTCTGTGCATTAACCAAATTTGATAAAAAATTTTATTGGTGAATTTATAATGAAATAGGAGTATTTTGAGTTTTTCACTATTTGTGATTGAAACACATTTTTCTCTTTATAAAGTACTCAGTCACACTGTAATTTCCTGCAAATTTAAATGGTTGTTTTGTTAGAATTAGCGAGTATTGTTGTCCTTACTCCCCATGTGGTGAGAGGAAAACAATCCCAGTGTCTGAATCGTTTATCTGTTAGTGACAGTAAAATAAACCCATAGCTGGAATATAATTAAGGAGTTAAGCTTTTGACTTCCCAAAAAAGGCAAAATGACAGACTGGTTTTGGAATAGCTATTGCTAGGGCATATAATGCCTGCGACCAATATAGACATGACATTTTATCATTTTCTGACTCTATAAGTAAGTGAGTATGTGAAAATAGTGATTTTTTTCTTGCCCCATCATGAGGAATGAAGATATGTCTGAAAACTAGGGCTCCTTTGTGCTGAGTGCCTTGTTTCTGTAGGTAGAATCAAATAGCACCAACAGGCCGGCAAAGACCCATGAAAGAGGTTACTTACCAAAGTACAGAAACAGATTTTTTCTTTTACCCAAAAGGTGCTCTGTGCTTCTACTGTCTGTCTGTCTGTCTGTCTCTCTCTCTCTCTCTCTCTCTCTCTCTCCTTTTATGCAAGGTTTCCCTCAAGTATGGCTTCTTCTTAGACATGAGGGGACTATGTAACATTTTTCAAGGGAATGTCTCCTCTGGGTTAATACATGACATAATAGAGAATATAGAGTATGTCTGACTTGAGCCAAAGCGAGGTACTTCCTAGATTCTGATGGAAGATACATAGAACACACCACACCATATCTACAAATTGTTGAATGACCCAAAATGCAAAATAGATGCTGAAAAACCAAGATGTGAATATTAAATGAAGAACAGCATTTTTTTTTCCCCCTTTCAAGGCCTATCACCCCAAATCTCTAAAATAGAAGACCTGATTCCTCCTTTGACACTTTTCTAATACTCCTAGGGCCAAATACCCTACCGCTTGGCTGACAGGCACTTCACAGTGAGGTCCTGTGCAGACTTGGCAGCTTTGGGCTTGCCACTCCAGTGCCCCTCCACGCCCACATCCCATGCCCACAACTCAGTCCCCAAGCCTTTGTTTGCTTGCTTCCTCTTCCTGGAATATCTTTCCTCTACTGGTGAACTGTGACTCAGCCCTCAAGTCTGGCTCCAATGTCCACTATGAAATCAGTAACTTCCTGGGAACCTCTTCTCTCTATCCACAAGCAGAATTAAGTTCTTCCCTCTCCCTGGATGCCTGTAACTCTCCCACTTGTCTAAACATGACACTTGACACGTTCGTATACTAAAAACTAGACATGGTATGGCCAGTGCCACTTGTATTACATTTACTCACAGGTGTCCATCTCCTCTGTTAGTAAATTCTCTGCTCTTCCCACCACCCCTCCCTGCCCCTTTCACAATCCGGAGACTGAAACATAGTAGCCATTAAATAGCATCATGTGTGCAGGAATACTCTCAGTGCAATTATTAAAATCCCTACCATACATGTGCACAAAAGTCTGAAGCCTTCATATGCAGATGAAAGTTTCTGCTACTCTGCAGTTATAAAAGAGAGAGAGGGCTGTGCTCTCTTTGTAGATATTTGTTCTCTAAGGATTTGTTTATTTACTGATTAATTATTAAGGTGCTTTTAGCATCTCAAAGTTAAATTGGTTAAACTTGGCAAAGTGATAGTTTTATTTCCTTCTATTTCCCAAACTACTTGTTGTGTTTATTTTAGTTTTAAACTTTTTTTTTTTTTAAAGATTTTATTTACTTAGGGGCGCCTGGGTGGCTCAGTTGGTTAAGCGACTGCTTTCGGCTCAGGTCATGATCCTGGAGGCCCCGGGATCAAGCCCTACATCGGGCTTCCCGCTGAGCAGAGAACCTGATGGGTGCTTGATCCTGGAACTCCGGGATCACGAGCTGAGCTGAAGGCAGACGCTTAACAACTGAGTCACCCAGGTGCCCCTATTTTTAAACTTTTTAAAAGGAGTAGACATTGACACACACCTTATGATTCATTGGCTGTCAACTGTTTCTTAGATGGAGGTGCAAAACAAAACTGTGGGGGAATTATGGGAGATAATGACTGCAGATGCACAAAGGTCCAATGGAAGCATGTAAATTAAAGTGTCTTGAAGATCTGCCTTTCTTGGCAGATTCATATGCACTATGAAGTGATGTAATTTTTTAAAATATTTATTTATTTACTGGAGAGAGAGAAAGAGCACATGTGGACCTAGTAGGAGGGGCAGAGACAGAGGAAGAGAGGATCCCAAGTGGACTCTGCACTGAGCATGGAGCCTGATGCAGAGCTTGATCCCAGGACCCTGAGATCATGACCTGCTGAAACCAAGAATGGGATGCTTAGCTGACTGTGTCACCCAGGGATCCCTGTGAAGAGACATAATTTAAGTGGTACAAAATTAATACACATTTTCTCCATAATTAGAAATACTCAAAAGTGTGGTGGGTTGGGAAATACTTAGATGAGATAAGGAAGAGAGGATTGTTGAGAGAAAGTCAGGTTGGGCAGATGATTTGTAGGAACTCATGTAAGAACTAGAGTCAGAAGAAGATCCTACCCAACAAGTATGTGTATATATGAGCAATGAGACCCTAGGCATAATTGACTAACATCTTAAATTAACATTAAACTACAGTTGAGATGTTGGCACCATCCTCACCATATTCTTGCAAAAGAGGGATGTCAATCTTTTGGCAGGAGAAATAGTTCCTTTTTTAGGTTCAATGGGAAAGTCTGACCTGACTGACTCATTTCAGGAACAGGAGATATTCGCATGAAGGGCTGAGCTGGAGCTGTGGAGAGGGGATATTTCAGCCAGCAGGGACAGCAAGAGCAGATCATCAGTAGTTCCGTGTTGCTGGAGGGTGATGCTGGAAGGGCTGGTTTAGTTGAGGCTGAAGAGATGGAAAGGTCCTGCCTTTTTTCTGCCACATGAAGGCAAAGGTATGGGGGAAAATAGCTGCCCTGATGTGGCTTTCTGACGTGGCCTGTTGTGTGGAGAGATGGAATAACTGTGGACATGTGCTTTTTTTTTTTTTTAATCCAAAAAGTATTGAGTGTTGTCTTCTGGGTTTCTCTGGGTGTCAAAATAGGACAAAGAGATAATCTCCTGGGAGCATTTCATCTCTGCTCTCATAAAGTATTTATTAAAATGCATGTAACAGTGTTTCCTGTATCCCAGTGTGAGAATACCACACGGAGCTTTCCGGCAATTGTAAGAAGTTTCACCACATGTGCAATAAGGAGGGTGTGGTTTACAGGGCACACAGAGCTGTTTCCAAGAAATAAAATTCTGCCCAGCAGGTTTAGACACAAAGTCTTAACTGCACAAATGGCTAAACATACTTGATTATGACATGTACAGGAGTCATTCCAAACCACAAAACCTGCCAGCTTCAGTGCAGAAAAAACTAGGGGTCAGTCATAACCATTGGCAGTTATGTTTATGAAATACATGTCAGTCTGCGTAGAATACTAATTTTCCATTGTTTTGTGTTACTTAAGTAACCTGAGAGAATGTGGGATACTGTTTCTTCCAGTAGCTCCTGTTAAAGCTCTCTGTAATGATAGGTTTCTACTGAAATAATGTTTACACACATTTAGTCACCAAGGTCCCCTTCACCACAAACTCTTATGAAGATCAAAACTATAAATGGTAGGAAAAACAAAAGCAGGATATTTTAAACCCATGAACCTATTATCTGGACATAATATCCATTGTCTCTCGTTCAGTTTTGAAAACAGTAGAAACATAAATATAGATCCTTAATTTCTTTTCTCCCTGCCTACTTCCTACCCTACACACATGTGTGTGCACATATGTATATATATGCACAAAAGTGGAGAAAAGTAGTTCCCCCAGGAATATTTCTGATGGCACACTAAAAAGTGAGTGCCTTTGGCTTTTGGACAAACATACCTTTTCCAGATAATAGATTCTCCCCAGACAGGTTTAAACACAAAAACTCAGCCATGAACTGTTTATGGAAGGCAAAATTCAGTCTCTAAATGTGTCGAGTTCACTGTTATATTGGTATTTTAGAATTCTTAACTTAGATGTAGATTTTTAATGATTTCTTTGGTGTGACAAATTTCAATACCAAAAATATTATAGGGAAGCATTAAATAATCATATTTATAGATGCATCTAAAATATAGCAATTAATGGAGTATGTTTGTCATATTTAATTGTACACAAACACAAAGAGCATGATACGGGTCATTATTAAATCCTAGAATAGTTTATATGTCCCATAAAAACGAGTTTTTGTAACCAGGGAAATGACCTTTGTGAATCACCCAAAAGGAAGGTAGGAAGATGGCTGAACTAGTTATAAAGAATTTGGAAGTTTTTTTATTTTAGTTTTTGTTTTTTGAAATTCGACTCACTGGTAATCTTGATTCCCTAACTTACTTGTGACAGCAGCCAGTTTTGCTAGGGCAGCTGCCAATCCCAGGTTTTCTGCTTACTGTCTTGTCTCCTCCTTGCTCCTAATAGGTGATGTATTGGAATGATTCCTGGAAAGTGGTTCATAACCATATAGATGGGGAATGTGCCAACTCTACAGAAATTATAAGCCTGAGACAAGAAAAGAAACTGTAGGGGCTACCAGGTCCAGGGCCCTAGTACCTCACATTCATCTCCTGATACCCCTCCATTTCTTCAGGGAAATAGCCTATCTCATGTTTCAGGCGAGGTGGCTTGAATAGGATTTTCTATATCCTCAGCTTCAGGATTGAGCCTTGGGTTGGTCTAAGCCAATCAGCATGTCATATCCCCTTGACTAGAGTAATTGATGTGGGAATTTATTTGTAACCACATTTGGACAATAAGCATTCTCAATATTTTTGTGTTATTTGTCAATAAAAGCTCCTCCACTTTATGAATCTGAAGCTGAAAAAACATAAATTCTGTTTTTCAAGTTTTTATTTAAATTCCAGTTAACATAAGATATAAGTTTGAGTAATGTAGAGCTTAGTGATTATGACTTATGTAGCACACCATGCTCATCACAATACCCATCGCCCATTTAACCCATCCTTCCCCAACCTACCTCCTCTCTAGTAACCATCAATATTTTAACTGTTTCTTGGGTTATCTGTCTTTCCCACCCCCGAATTCACTTGTTTTGTTCATTTGTTTTTTTCTTAAATTCCACATATGAGTGAAATCATTTGGTATTTGGCATTCTCTGACTGACTTATTTTGCTTAGCATAATACTCTCTAGGTTCATCCACACAGGTGCAAATGGCAAGGTTTCATTAAAAAAAAATAAATTCTGAAGCCATCTAGAAACTAATAGAGGAAAACTTATTTGAATGCAAAGTATTGAAAAGATCCAAGTTCAGAGAAATTGAAAATCAGGCCTTGGTGACTTCATTGGAGCCCCTGCATTAAGGCTTATCTAGAGCTAGAATTACTCTGGAATTCTCATTATAGGACTCAATAGATTCCTTATGTTTAGGCCAGTTTGGGTGGATTTTAAGGTTACATGCTACAGAAAGAATCCTGTCTAATACAACTCATTACGTGATTATTGAAGGACCCGCTTACATTTCTACCCTCTTGGTTGTGACTCATAACAAGGAGGATAGCTGGTGAAACCATATTCTGATGGCCATCAATGGCATCAAAGAGTGGGCTCTCATTTTTGTTGATGTGATTATATTTGCATATATGCTCTGCATATGTCTGTATATGTACGTGTGTGTGTATATATGTATCATCAAACATTATATTCAATATATATGAATATATATTGAAACAGAGTTCTTTACAGTGAATTAATAAATGTCCCACTATTTAAGCAAAAGGAGATAAAGGTCACTAATTTTGCTTCCAGTAATCCATACAGCATGAAAGTACAACCATGTGGCTTCAGTGGGGGGAAATAAGCCATAAGAAGATCTGGATCTAGTATCTTAAGGATGAAGCAGGTTAGGGGAGGAAAGTTGTGCTGATTAATAGAGACCCCTCTAGTGGCCACTGGACACAGAGGGAGTCAAAATTGTATTTTCTCATATGTACCGTACCAGTCTTTTGCTTCTTTTTGTACCCTGCAGCTGATATTGTCTCCTTGTGTCCAAGTAAGTTCAAATAAAGTTAGATGGTGAAAACTTCAGCCTACAGGCGACCAGCAGTCTTGTGCATTGGACTATAGCTTGGAAGCTGACAGGCTTAAAGTGGCTCATAATATACCAGAAAAGAGATGGGGTCAGCCATTTACTCTGTATTTACTCTGGCATTATAAAAAAATCCACTGTAGCAAGTGTGACATCTCGTTAAGTCCTAGCAGCACAGGCTGGGAGAAACAGTGTCGGTTATGCAATGTTGTACTGCGTGAAAATGAAGTTTATTTCAAAGATCCTCTCAGTAACTATTAACCAGTATTGAGGGTTCCAAGTATTATATGAGCTGCTCAAAGACATTCTACATTATGTATTTATATAAAACATGTCCTAATATATCTGCTGTAAAATGTAACAAACTGAATGAAAACCAAAAATAGAGGTAATAATAAAAGTAGATGATATATTTCAGTGTGTGACAAAAAGTATCATAAGTCATCAGGGAGTAATATCCCTGGAAATCTATTAGCAATTAACAGAAATAATTTGAACTTGCTAGAATGAAAACCAGGATAGAAAGAAAAAAAGAAATTAGTTGTAAATATCCACACATATTTGTTTTAAAGATAATCTTGATTTTTCTGAAAGTAGAATAAATATTAAACTAAAGTTAAGAATTAAGATGATTCAAATGTAATAATTTGAAATGTTTGATGGAAGTCTTTTTTTTAAAATATTTTATTTATTTGACAGAAAGAAACACAGCCAGAGAGGGAACACAAGCAGGGGGAGTGAGAGGGAGAAGCAGGCTTCCCGCCGAACAGGGAGCCCGATGTGGGGCCCAATCCTGGGTCTTCGGGATCATGACCTGAGCTGAAGGCAGTCGCTTAACCAATCGAGCCACCCAAGCGCCCCATTGATGGAAGTCTTTCAAGATTAATTTGGTTACATAGTGTCATTCTGGTAACAGGCTGGCAGATTTGTCCTATTAGGGCCTGTGTTAATGTATAGAGGTAAGACAAGTGTGACTTACAGAATCTCATATATGCATATATATAAGTGGAGGAGTTTAATTCATATTTCTCATAGCCTAATAAGAGCTTTTGCAGTTTCACTAGCTCAGAGGATGCATAATCTGGCAAAGAATGTCCTTTGGACAATGAATTATATAAATAACTTAAAATTCCCTCTTCATTGCAACATTCAACTCTTTTTTCCAAATCAAATGCCTCAACTACAAAAGGTGTTCTGGGGCAAGATGCCAAGTGACTATGACCTTTTCTTCTAACTGGGAAATATTTTGCACTTCAATGTCTCTCCCTATCTTCTTGTTATGAGCTACTGGCATCTTAATGACATTTAACATTATTAGCTCATAGAAACTTTCCAACTCCAATCATCAATATATTGCACTGGCCATTGAAAATATGGATGTTCTGAATAGGTAAAAAAAAAAAAAAAACCTGATGGTCAAGTAATGTAGTATTGCCTAATGAGCAAATAGGATATGATCAAAACAAAACCACTGCTTAAGTGGAGAGTCCAGATTAATTCCCTCAATTTTGATGTTTGAAAATGAGAAAACTGAGAATCAGAGGTGAAAAAAACTTAACTTACCCAAGTTGTGTAGCTGAGAAATGGAGGACGCAGGATTTCAGCTCAGAGGGTGTAACTCCAGAGATCTTGCTTTTAACTGCCATTCCTAGTGCAATGATACAAATACTACAGGTATTGTAGTATTGAGGAGAAACTCTAACACATTAGCAAAATAATTGACCATTTTTAAAAAATATTTTATTTATTTGACAGAGAGAAACACAGCGAGAGAGGGAACACAAGCAGGGGGAGTGAGAGAGGGAGAGGCAGGCTTCCTGCTGAGCAGGGACCCTGAAGTGGGACTCAATCCTGGGTCTCCGGGCTCATGACCTGAGCCGAAGGCAGTTGCTTAACCAACTGAGCCACCCAGGCACCCTGGCCAGTTTTTTAAAGTAACTAGATATGAAGCTTCTAGACAGACTTAAAATAGGAGTATTGAGAATCATTTTTATTTATAAGTCATATTCCCTTTAGAAGATTTTTTATGATGTTTAAATTTACACAGCAAAAATGTATCCATGTGTCACCATGCTTTCTTGAGCATAAGATTTATTCAACTAATATTTATGCAGTGCCTCCAATGTGGCTGGGCACTCTTCTAAGAACTCTGAATATATCAGAGAACAAAACAGTAAGGGTACTCTCCCTGACCTCATGAAGCTTACATTCTAGTAGGGAGAGACAGGAAATGAAGATGAGAAGTAACTGCACTATGTAATATATAGAGAAAAATACAAGTATGATATAAAATAAAACATGGTAGATAGGGTTTAGCTGCTGGAGCAGGAGATACATCTCAGGAGGGTGGACAGTGACAGTTAAGCAAAGATTTAAAAGAAGTAAGGAAAGCAGCCACATGGATATATCTGGTGGAGGGAGATTATGGTCCTAGAAGACAGCCGTACAAAGGTTCTGCTGTGTCCAGTGTGTTTGAAGAATAGGAAAAAGATCTATATGTCTGGAGCAGAGTAAACAAGGGGTGTAGAACACCTAAAATGGTAGATAAAATATAATGAACTTTAAATAAGTCTGAGCTCTAATGATGAAAACAGAGGCCAGACAAAGGATAAAGACTGATCGTACAATGGTAAGCCAAATCCAGAGTTTATTTTGATCTGAGGGCATCTGTTAATTCCTGATGGCTCAGTGCCTAGATTTTAACTGGCTACACACATTCAGGACTGGAACAAAGATTTGAGCTTCTAAAGTATGATGTTTAGATCAGAGATACTTTAGTAAAGCAGAAAACTTCAAATTACAACCTTCTTAGAGAATGTGTTAGGATAAATCAGCCCGCCACTGGAAAGGAGATAGGTATAGACTTGGCACTAGCTGGAGCTGTGTATTTGTGTGAGGCACAGGAGTCATACTTGTGTGGCCCATGAAAACCGTTAGTTTCAATTTTAAGTGTCTAACATAGTCTTGAGTTATTGGTGACATCAGGGATTAAGCAAATTAAAACCTATTTGTATTTGGAGAAAATAATTCAATTACTTATATGTGAAGACATTTGTTTTTCTAAGACTCTTTTCCCCTCCCACTTTTATCAGGTTCTTCTTCCTCCTGTCTCTCTTGTCCTTTATCCTATTCAATTTTGATGTCATTCTCAGCAGTCTTCCTTAGGGTTGGGATCCATTTTGAAAGAGAACCTAAGTGGGACACTTTTTAGAAGCTCTTGCATCCACTTGCTACTGGAGCAGGTAAAACCCTTCACAGTTGGAGTTGCTCTTCCCAGACTGACTTACTGTACTTCTTGATGAATACCTGGCGGCTATTTTATACTTCTGTTCCTAGACACCATGTAGCTTCCCATTGCTTCCTCCTGCATAATTGCTGATAGCATTCAGGTCTGTGGTTGTTAGTGGATATCCCCCACTCACTTGTATTTTTGACTTCATGGGGACATCTTGTTTTCTAGTTATTCTAAATATTTTGAGTTTGGGGTTTTGCCATCAGTTTTTTTCTGTCTTTATATGGGGATTTGGATAGCATCCGATAATATGTCCACCACTACTATCATCTTTGAAATTCCTATAACATTTATTTTTATTTCTATGTCTTTGTAAGTCTTTTTTAAATTCAACTAGCCAACATATAGTTTATCATTAGTTTCAAATGTGGAATTCAGTAATTCATCAGTTGCATATAACACCCAGGACTTATCACATCACATGCCCTCCTTAATGCCCATCATCCAGTTACGCCTATTCCCCCCATTTCCCCTCCAGCAGCCCTCAGTTTGTTTCCTAGAGTTAAGAGTCTCTCATTGTTTGTCTCCCTCTCTGATGACTTCCCAATCCATTTTCCCTTTTTCCCTCCCTTTTCCTATGATATTCTGCACTGTAAAATGGTATGATAATTGTCTTTATCTGATTGACTTATTTCACTTAACATAATACCCTCCAGTTTCATCCATGTTCACATAGTGGTAAGTATTCTTTCCGAGTAATATTCCATTGTATTTGTATATAGCACATCTGCTTTGTCCATTCATCTCTCGATGGATACCTTGGCTCTTTCCAAAGTTTGGCTACTGTGGATATTGCTATTATGAACCTCCAGATCATTCCATTTGTATCTTACCCCAAAGATACAATAGCCTTTTAATAGGGGTTTGCTATATAAACCAAAGAGTAAGGTCAGCTTTTCCTACATAGGGTGGAAGAGTAAAAAGGGGGTTCTGCTACTATTTGTTTTTAGGTGTTGAGTTTGATAAGTTCTTTATAGATCTTGGATACTAGCCTATATCTGATATGTCATTTGCAAATATCCCATTCTGTAGGATGCCTTTTAGTTTTATTGATTGTTTCCTTTGCTACACAAAAGCTTTTTATTTTAATCAAGTCTCAATAGTTCATTTTTTCAAAGAAGGTGTTATTTATTTACTTGAGAGGGAGTGTAAGAGGGAGAGCGAAATCATAAGCAGAGGGGAGGGGTAGAGGGAGAAGCAGACTCCCTGCTGAGCAGGGAGCCTGATGTGAGACTCCATCCCAGAACCTTGGGATTGTGACCTAAGCTGAGGGCAGACGCTTAACCGACAGCCACCCCGGTGCCCCCAGTAAGTTCATTTTTGTTTTTGCTGCCTATGTTCTCCTCTAGGATTTAGATGGATTCCTGTCTTACATCTAGGTCTTTCATCTATTTTGAGTTTATCTTTGTGCATGGTGTAAGAAAATGGTCCAGTTTCATTATTCTACATGTGGCTTTCCAGTTTTCCCAACACCATTTGTTGAAGATACTGTCCGTTTTCCATTGGATATTCTCTCCTGCATTGTCAAAGCTTAGTTGACCATAGAGTTGAGGATCTATTTCTGGGTTGTGTATTCTGTTCCCTTGATCTATGTGTCTATTTTCATGCCAGTACCATGCTATCCTGATGTCACAGTTTTGTAATATAGTTAGAAGTCCAGTATTGTGATGCCCCCAGCTTTGGTTTTCTTTTTCAACATTCCTTTGGCTATTCAGAGCCTTTTCTGGTTCCATACAAATTTTAGCATTATTTGTTCCAGTTCTGTGAATAATGTCAGTGGTATTTTGATGGGGATTACATTCAATGTGTAGAGTGTTCTGAGTAGCCTAGGTATTTTAACATTTATTCCTCCAACCCATGAGCATAGAATGTTTTTCCATTTCCTTGTGTCTTTCTCAATTTCTTTCATAAATGTTCTTAGCTTTTAGAGTACAGATCCTTTACCTCTTTGGCTAGGTTTATTCCTTCGGAATCTCATGGGTTTTGGTGCAAATGTAAATGGAATGGATTGATTCCTTAATTTCTCTTTCTCTGTATCATTGTTAATGTATAGCAATGCAACTGATTTCTGTGCATTGATTTTATGTCCTGCCACATTATTGAATTCCTGTATGAGTTCTAACAATTTGGGGGTGGAGTCTTTTGTGTTTCTACGTGCATGGTGTGCACCAAAGTATCATGTCATCTCTGAAGAGTGAGAATTTGACTTCCTCTTTGCCAGTTCAAATGCCTTTTATTTCTTCTTTGTTGTCTGATTTCATTGTCTGTTGAGGCTAGGACTTCTAGTACTATATTGAACAACAGTGATGAGAGTGGGCATCCCTGTCTGTTCCTGACCTTAGAAGAAAAGCTCTCAGTTTTCCCCATTGAGAATGATTTTCGTAGATGCCTCTTCATATATGGTTTTTATGAAATTGAGGTATGTTCCCTCTATCCCCACACTGTGGAGAGCTTTAACCAAGAGAGAATGCTGTATTTTGTCAAATGCTTTTCTGGGGGTGCCTGGGTGGCTCAGTTGGTTGAGCGACTGCCTTCGGCTCAGGTCATGGTCCCGGAGACCTGGGATCAAGTCCCGCATCGAGTCCCACATTGAGCTCCATGCTTGGCGGGAGGCCTGCTTCTCCGTCTCTCACTCCCCCTGCTTGTGTTCCCTTTCTGGCTGTGTTTCTCTCTGTCAAATAAATAAAATCTTTAAAAAAATGCTTTTTCTGCATCAGTTGAGAGGATCATATTCTTCTTGTCCTGTCTTTTATTAATGTGATGGATCATGTTGATTGATTTGCAAATGTTGAACCACTCTAATAGCCAGGAATAAATCCCACTTGGTTATGATGAATAATCTTTTTAATGTACTGTTGGATCTTGGTGACAATTTTGGCATCCATGTTCATCAGGGATATTGGTCTGTAATTCTTTTGGTGGGGTCTTTGCTTGGTTTTGGGATCAAGGTAATGCTTGTCTCATAGAATGAGTTTGGAAGTCATCCTTCCATTTCTATTTTTAGAAAAAGCTTCAGAAGAATAGGTATTAGTTCTTCTTTAATTTTTTTTTAAAGATTTTATTTATTTGACAGAGAGAAGCACGGCGAGAGAGGAAACACAAGCATGGGGAGTGAGAGAGGGAGAAGCGGACTTCCCAAAGAGCAAGGAGCCTGATGTGGGACTCGATCCCGCGTCTCCAGGATCATGACCTGAGCCGAAGGCAGTCGCTCAACCGACTGAGCCACCCAGGTGCCCTGTCTTCTTTAAATGTTTAGTAGAATTCCCCTGGGAATCCATCTGGCCCTGGACTCTTTTTTGTTGTTGTTGTGAAATCCCTATAATATTAAAAAAAAAAAAAAGACCCGTGTGTGTGTGTGTGTGTGTGTGTGTGTGTGTGTGTTTGTATAACATATATATAACAAGTATATGTGAACATATAAAAAAAATCAAGACATTCTTAGAATAAGGCATGTGAAGAAAGAGCAAGTAGTAAGGATTAAATAGTAAAATGCATGATTGGAAATAATTATAATGTGTAATAATCAGGCCAGCTTCAGAAAAAAATTAT